>CAJVQA010006159.1:0-15232 GCA_910591915.1 Cetraspora pellucida
GGTTACAAAAAGTGTTCACTGTCTAAGGTCGCTCTAGTTACCTACTATCTTAAAAGAAGTAGATATAGGATAACAGTGTGTTTGTTGTATAAAGTAGGTACTTATAACTTTAATTATATATAAATAATATAGTAAATAAGTAAATATAATAGTAAGAGTGTAGTAACCTAGTGAAGTGGTTAGGTTGTCAACCTTCAAGTGATAAGTCTAGAGTTCAAATTCTATAGATAACGAATTTTGGAAAATAGGTCTATGTTACAGTAACTGTCTCTGTCAATCAGTTGGATTGGTGTATCTGTAATCTTTGTTATACTATCTCGAATGGAAGCTTGAGACATCTATGCTAAATGTAATATTACACCTACATAGAGAAATATTAATAACCAGTGTTGTATAAGACTTCAGTGCAAACCCATGATAAGACCACCAGGCATGGAAAGCAAAAGAACTAAAGAGTCGAAAACCCACTTGGAAATCCTGAGTAAGGAGATAGTACAAAACTTTCAATGGTATTGTCAGACTGATAGAAGTTCATAAAATACTCCCAAAGGGATAGGTGGATAAACCAGATGACAAGATATGTAGAGGAGCATATGACCAACCAGGCTGTCAGAATCACCAAAAAAAAAGAATACTAAAGTATACCATACCAGACCATCTGGATTGAAAGTCCAGGAACTCCTATTGGTCCTGAGTAATGGTTAGTAGGGGATGACAGAAAGGATGTTGGAAAGATGGATACCAGGGTTTTAGGTGAACCTTACAAGGGTAAAAGTGACTTAATAGTTAACCCTGACTGCAAGTGATAGTTTAAGCCAAAGCATGACTGAGTGAGCTGTAAGTATAGGATACAGAATGCACTAGTAGGTTTAGTACAAAGTTAAATATGACTTAGTGATCATGACATATCTTCACCAGTTTACTGGAGTCATTAATAGGGTGTGATGGATGCAGGATCAGAGTGTTTAAATAGAGGATCTACAGGTGGATTCTAGGTATAGCAACTAGCGTAGAACCTTCAGGTGGACTACTTAAATTAGACAATGACTAAAGTTGTATAAGTGGCTAGTTGTACACTCTTTCTGTAATTGCCTCTGCGTCTGTACATGTACAGATGCTGACCAACTTATACTATCAGTAAAATTCTGGGTCACATGTACTTACCTTAACATTTAAAAAAAAAAAGTAAATATGATAGTATTTGCAAAATGACATCTTTTTTTACTTCTTCTTTGGACCTTTATATTAATAAACTAAATTCTTCTCTTACTGAAACTGGAATGTTAATTCCAGCAAGTTCAAACCCTACAAATAATTGTAAAAAATATAAAAATAAAAACAATAGTAGTAATGATATTAATAAAAATCATATGACTTATTTTTTTTCAAAATCCTAATGATAATAATATCACTTATTGCATAGTATATAAAAATCTCACTAATGCAATAAAAGAACCCTATTCTTATAGTCATAAAGAAGATATGACTACAAATCTGACCAGTCACTTATAGGAAAAACATAATATATTGAAAGGACATAAATAATAAAGTAAGAAATTGTGTATTTAATAATAATATTTACCTTTGGCTATAATAATAAATTTTCAATTTATATTAGTCAAAAAGAAGATCAAAAATTTTTACCATAATGCAATAAAACTTGCAAAAAAGTGATGTCCTGCCTTTTATATTAAATAAAGCAAACCTGTAAAAAAAAAAAGCTAGTTACAAGAGAAAACGCACATGCAGAAACAATAGGATTTGTAGAATTAACGTTAAAATTCAACGCAGATTTTTACTAATTAAATAAATCCGGATTTAAAAAGTGAATCCGGTTCCAAACTCTATGTAGGATCTTAAAAAATACCAAAAACATACAACTAATAATTTTAGTGCTTGTATTGTGCCTGTATTCAGAAGAGTGTCAGATTATTCGATGCTAGGACTTAGATCAGAATAGTAGGTAAAGAAGAAAAAAAATATGTCTGTAATAGAATAAGGTGAGAAGGATGTTTATAAAAAAAAACAAAATTAGATAAAAGAGCACATTGGAGAATTATTCGATTAATTTAAGAGAGTATTATATACTTCTATACTATTTTTTAATTAATAAAATACGATGTATGTTATAAAGTTTATTGAAGACTTTTATTTTTTCTTAGTGTGCAATTTTTACAGCATCTCAAGTTATAACCAAAAGAAATCCGAATCAGTCAGAATCTGAGATTCGAGAAGAACCAGGGAATAATTGTTAATCTTAACCGCACAAAATCAATTTTATTATAATGTTTAATGAAGATTTGGCGAACATTCGAAAATTCATTTAGTATTTTTTTTAATGAATATTCGAATACATGTTTTTTAACCAGATCATAATTCTAGTAATGTTATTCAATGATGAATTGCCAGAATGCACTCCAAAGTTTGAGAAGATTTGTTATTTGACTTGCAAACAGCGTAAAATGACACCTAGATTTTCAAATACCATTCCGGAAGTTCCGCTGAACTAAAATTTTTTTTGCAGTTTTAAAAATGCTGGAACAACTAAAAATTTGATCAACCAATACTTTGACGTAGTTTCCGAAAGGTTAGGTAATATTTAGGACAAAACCAGAGATTTCAGGAAACGAGCAAATTTTTAGTTTGTCTCAGAATTTATAGGAACGCTTGTAATGCCCGGACGTGGGTTAATTTCACTTTTAGTTCATAAGCAGGGTGCTTATTCCAGACTCAATAGATATTTTATAAAGGGAGCATGAATTCCATTATAAAATATAGTAATGTACATATCTTACATTATAAAAACGATAATATAGGTGTAAAATTTGTTACTAGTGCTATAGAATTTTTTGTGATGCAATAATTTTACGTAAAAAGCACATTGGTTACAAAGCTCTTTTAGGTGTGCATTGACATACATGTAACACTAAAATTGTAATACATACACCCTATTCCAATTTTCTTGGAAAAAAAAAATGAGTCATCACCTTTCCAAGAAGTCAGTTAGCCAGTTTGTAAAGTCTGCTTTACCATATTTGATAGTTGGAAGCACGACTGTAGTAATTAGTGGGATAGCATTACTGTATACGTTTCAATGTAATTTGATTTATACTGCTAATTACCCTAAAGGATCCAGGAAACATGTATGTATATATTTTCCAAAATTACGAAATTACTGTATTGAGTTGTTTATGCAATTTGGTTTTTTCTTGAGAAAAAGTGAATACATATGCAGCTGATAAATTAATATCACATGCTAATAAATATGCATAGTTAGTTCACATATTCTTGCCAATTGTAAATAAATGCACATGAATGTTAATTTCGATATTTTATTTGCCTCACCGATTCTTATAAACATTCTTATAAACACAATTATAGGTTCCAAAACCGTCAGATTATGACATACCTTACATTAGTGTAATTTTAGAAACAAATGATGACGTAAAGATTCGTGCTTATGTTTGTAAAAGAACTGATGAAGCTGGTACAAGGCCTACCATATTAATGTTTCATGTAAGCTCGTTTGTATGATATCTTATACGATAAGAAAAATTTTAACAGAATTTTTTATTTCTTTAAATAGGGAAATGGTGGTAATATGGTATGGTTTGGTTCTTAATTTGCCAATCCTGTTGATTCTTCCGATTCATTTGCTTTTCTCACAGGAAATTGAATATAGGGTCATAGATTACCAATTGCAGAAAAATTTTATAAGAATTTCCGATTTAATGTTATGCTAGTTTCTTACAGAGGGTGAGCAATCATCGTAATTTAGATTAACCAAATTTCTATTTTCAATAAACCTAATTTTAACCCAATTTTATTTGTAGATATGGTAAAAGTGACGGATCTCCTTCTGAAAGCGGACTTCGTCTAGATGCACAGGTTCGTAAATATTATGAAATTATTTTTAAATTTTTTATAGAATATATTAAGTTATTAACCTTAAGGTTTTATCCAAAAATAGGCTGCACTTGATTACATTAAGCAAGATAAAATTTTAAAAGATACGAAATTAATCATATATGGACAATCGCTTGGTGCATCTGTAGCAATCGATTTGGTTTATAGGAACGAATCTAAAGTCGATGCGCTGATTGTTGAAAATACTTTTTTGAGTATTGTAAGTTTATATAATCAACTTTATTATGCAATTTATATCATCTCTCATTAATCAATATCGAAATAACAATGAATCAATAGCCAAAAGTGATTCCCCACATAGTCCCAAAACTTCGTTATTTAACCTTCATTTGTTCCGAAATTTGGCCATCTGATAGTTATATAACAAAACTTCGAACGGTTCCAATTTTATTCCTTTCAGGTTCAAATGATGAACTTGTCCCACCCCAACATATGAGAACTTTATATGAACTGGCTAATACTAGCGGTGGAAAAATGTTTCAGGAAATAAAGAATGGGTCGCACTACGATACTGTTTCACAACCAGACTATTTTTCAAAAGTTGGAGAGTTCTTTATTAAAATGTTGGGTGAAGAATTCTGTTAGATGTGTTTATTTGGGGTTAATGAAGATTACAGTTAGATGCTTCTAATAAAAATATTATAATTTATGGAAATTTAAAATAATGAATATATAATTTTTTTAATAAATAATTATTTATTATGCAAAAAATATAAATTTATTAACTTGTATCAAAAAAAAAACATACCTTGGTATGAGATTATATTTGCTAAGCTTCTAAAAACATGTTTTTAATAATGGGATAAACCTTTTTTCTTGACATTGAAATATTTTTTTGTTCGTAACATTTAATTATACTTTCCTCTTTTTCTCTATCACTGTTTACATTTCTAAAATCTTTAATTTCATTTAATCCAATAATCTCTTCAAATCTTTCTAAAACTTCTTTTTGACAAAATGGTCCTTTCTTTGAATAAATTACCATTTCTCTTTTAAATCCCAGGTCACCTTTATGATCAAATGCTAACATGATAATTTCCAAATCTAAGTTTTTTTCTTGAATATAATTTCCAACTGTTTCCATAAACTTCTCAACACCATCTTCACGAAGAATCCAATCTTTTAATATCCATACTACACTACTAATTCCCATAACACAAATTTTTGTTTCATTTTTTATGTTCCATTCTAAATTATATTCTTTATAATCTTTTTGTAACAAATCAAAATTTGAAAGATGAGAGATGTTAAATTTAGCATTTTGAATCTCATTATAATAATCTTTAATAAATGTTTTTGGATCTGAAGGGTGTAATATATCTAGCAAAAAATCTACAGCATCTTGATCTTTTTGAGTTGTTCTGCCTTGTGAGAAGTCTAACAGAACAGTATCAACCAAAATTGCAGATAATAATAAATTAGCAATTATTTTATCCCAATTTTGCGTATCTTTATCAATTTGTTTATTATCATTTAAATTATTTTCCCATTTATCTTTAAATTTCAAAACTACTAATGAAGTAGCAGATCCAACTCCTTCGATATATCGTTCCTTAATATTAAGGTACAGACCTTCATCTTGATGATGGTCTAAAATTGTATCAACTTTATCTGCAAACTGGTTCCAGATTCCTATTAATTTATTATGATCAAGGAGGACTAAGCTAAGACTATATGATTTTGAAATAATATAAAGATGATCGGAAATTTCATCCAGAAAGATTAAAGAGGCAGTAGAAATTTCACATTTCTGAAAAATAAAATTGCATTCTGGACGTAATGAAAGATCAAATCTTGGAATTTGAATAATTGGAAGGTATACAGTATTCAGAGGGCAAAACTGAGTACTTAGATATGCATAAGATATTGATCCCACAATGGAATCTAAATCTACAAAAAAAAAAAAAAAAGGTTTTTTTTAAGATCTATAATTTGGTTTCTGTATGCAATTCATATCTTAAATATTAAATATTGCAAACCAGCAGACTCATTCCCAAGAACAAAAAAAACTTTTTTGATTGGGTTATCTTGAACTTTTTTTACAGCATTATTAACTAAGGACTCTAGTTTACTAGAAAAGTCCACGGACATTGTTGCCATTCTCTATAAAAAAAAAATAGAAGCAAAGTTAAGTAAATTTTGATATCCGAAGTAATACAATTTATAAGAAAGTTTTGAAACTTAAAGATATATATGTACATAGCCGTATGACCAAACGTTTATTCAATCGAACTTCGGATTATAGTAGGTTAGCTAGTAACTAGCTTTAGAATACTTCTCTTATGAATCTGTGATAAATGATAATTAATAAGTATATATATATACGTATAGCCAATTTAACTTTTATTGAATTAATAGCCTATTTACGATCAACGTTTCACAACATTTTGTTGGATAGGACCTTATTGTTAATCACTAAATTATGTATTTTGGGGGGTTCTGCAAATGCCAGGCACGGGCACTATTAAAATATAGTGCCAGGAACAGGCTTGGGCACCATTTTTAATATTGCGTGCCCGGCACTTGCAGAATCCTAGTATTTTTTGATGATATAGAATGCACCTAGGTTGACTCCAAATAAACATGGTTATAATAGAATTCTAAAATGTATCCGAGTCATTAATAAAATTAAGTCTATTCCAAATTGATTCATCAAGTGCTTTGCTTTGGAATTTAAGTAGCTTTAAAATAGATTATTCATTAGTTAGATTTAAAAGCATTTCATGAAGTTTTTGCATCTATGATTAGTGGGATGGCTACTATTCCCACCGTGTACATTTTTTTCATTCACAATGATTTTTGTCACACGCGTTTTTGCATTTGCATTTAATATTATCTACTTGTAAAGAGGATTGCATAATAGACACTTCTTGAACATTTATGTGCGTTGAAGAAGAAAAAGTTCGTGATAGAAAATTATGTTTTCTTAAGAAATCATTGCACTTTTTTATATAATATTCCAAATACTTAGAAAAACCGTAATCATAATACTTTCTGGCTATGATAAATATTACATTTATTGAGTTATTCGAAATAAATAAAATGATTAATTTATTATTTATCACTATTATTCTGTTAGTCTTAAATTTTTTTGTTTGTATTTGTTTGTTAAGTTAATGAATTTTTAGTGCTCGATATATTTGTCGCGTGATGTTCGAAACTTTTTTGGTGGCGATCATATAGGGCAGATTCTGTTCAGGCCCTAAAATTTAAAACAACCCCAAAATTTACCCTAAATTAATTCTGGCATCGAAATTAATATCAGTTTAATTTTTTTTTATGATAACCAATATCGATATTATACCGCAAGTATATATATATATACTTTTTTTTTTTTACCTCCCTCCGCATCCCGAAAATCCTTAAATACCTTAGGATCTCTCTCACATCTCTTATTACCAGTTATTCTGCGGAGATCAACGGATGGCTATAGGCACCTATATTATTCGGTCCCTGAGAGTTAACACACTTCGTTGCTACATACGTCACTTGTGGTGCTCCCCAGCCCTTCCGTGCTACGTGATGGTGGCAAATGTGTATATTTATTATTTGCAGTAGTTGGAGGATTTTAAAAATATTGATTTTCTACGTATCAATTTATATGCTGATACTTACCATATTCTTCTGTTCACCTTTGATGTTAATGTATTATTGAATACGTAGTCGTACAGATACTGCATATGCATAAATAGCATTTTATCGATAGTAAATGCTTGTACTCGTACATAATCGGTTTACTAATCGTCTAAACGAAAGACCTGAAAGAATTTTAACGCAATGGAAAATTCAGAATTAACAACTCCATTTAATGATATTGTTTTACCAACTGCATGGGATATTGAAAATAATTCACAATTTATTAACATAGATTTAGGTGGATTGAAAATTAATTATACTGGTAAGATAAAAATGAAAAAAGAGAAATCGCACAGCAACATATTAAATTAATATCTCGATTAATAATTCTTAATCATTTGTTTAACTAAAGAATAATATATAACTATTCATTTCATTAACTTTTTTAAAGATCCAGATGAAAATAAAGCTGTTATAATTCGAGCAAATCATCCAATTCCTTCACAGTGTGGGATATTTTATTTTGAGATTAAAATTATAAATAAAGGAAAAAATGGGTATGTTAATTATTTCCTGTCATAAACACACCCGTATTTTTTTTATAGTTTTTATTTTATTTCTTGATAGAATGATTGGAGCCGGGTATTGTACAAAGCAAATCGATAGAGACCTAAGCTATTCAAATAAAAATACAGATTATATAAATGACATGCTTATGCTTGGTAATAGAAGCTTTTTTATATCATTTTTATTATTATTATAGATTAACACAATACCATAATATTCCTTAGGACAAGCACCTGAGAACAATGAGATGTGGGAGTGTGGTTACCATGGTGATGATGGATATTCTTTTTGTTCTGGAAACGGTGAACCGTATGGTCCAACATATACTACTGGCGACATTATTGGATGCTATTTAAATTTCATAAAAAAGATGATATCTTATACTAAAAATGGAATTAACTTGGGTAATTTAACACTTAGGAAATTTTATATTTTCAAAGCAGATTTGGTATAAATTTAACATTTATAACATATTTGAAGGAATTGCGTGCAATCTTCCTGACAATTCTGACTATTGGAAAGGCATTCTATATCCTTGTGTCGGATTTAGATCACAAGACGGGTCTGTAGAAGTAAATTTTGGCCATGAAACATTCAAATATTCTGGTAAATTTGCCAAAGAATTCAATCGTTTTTACTTATTTAAAATTTAACTTGGTCTATATGTACATTTCAATTTAAGCAATGTCTAATGAAGATGTTAGTAAAAAATCAAATAATGCATTAGCATTAGAATATCAAGAAAAGATTTATTACATTATGGGTGGATACGAAAACGTGTTGGTTAATTTAATAGGCGAATTAACAAAATCAGTAGAAAAAAAGCAAAACAATGTATTTGAATTAAACTATAGAGGAAAAGTATTTTTTATTATGGGTGAATTTGATAAAGCATTGGAAGATTTAACTAGGTCGTTGGAAATTGATCCGGATAATATAACAGCACTAAGATATCGAGGAGAAATTAATTATATAATGAAAAACTATGACGAATCAATTGCTGACTTGGGCAAATTATTAAAATTTAAACCAAAAGATACATGGGCAACAGAAGCTTATAAATCAGTTGAAAAATTGTATGTATGATTGTATTTGTAAATTTTGATCCCTTGAACAGTTAAAGCTAGATCAATAACACAACCACACATGTCAACGTAATAGTCGGTAAGTTTTTAAATGAATTTTTTACGGTAAATTACGATATACATCAATGATAATGCCAATAAAAACTAACATTAACTACATGCTGTGTGTCACTATAGAGGGTAAGTTTTTTAATTGATTTTTTTACAGTATATTACGATATACATCAACGATAATGCCAATACAAATTAATATTAACTATATACTGCGTGTCACCATAGAGAGTAAGTTTTTAATTGAATTTTTTACAGTAATTACGGTATACATCAACGATAATGCCAATACAAACTAACATTAAATACATACTGCGTGTCACCGCAATAGTCGGTAAGTTTTTTAATTGAATTTTTTACAGTAAATTACAATATACATCAACGATAATGCTAATACAAACTAACATTAACTACATACTGTGTGTCACTATAGCGAGTAAGTTTTTAATTGATTTTTTTACAGTAAATTACGATATACATCAACGATAATGCCAATACAAACTAAACATTAACTACATACTGCGTGTCACTATAGCGAGTAAGTTTTTTAATTGAATTTTTTACAGTAAATTACAATATACATCAACGATAATGCCAATAAAAACCAACATTAACTACATACTGTGTGTCACCGCAATAGTCTGTAAGTTTTTTTAATTGAAATTTTTACAGTAAGTTACGATATAAATCAACGATAATGCCAATACAAACTAATATTAACTACATACTGCGTGTCACCGCAATAGTCGGTAAGTTTTTTAATTGAATTTTTACAGTAAATTACAATATACTTCAACGATAATGCCAATACAAACCAACATTAACTAAATACTGTGTGTCACCGCAATAGTCGGTAAGTTTTTCAATTGAATTTTTTACAGTAAATTATAATATACATCAACGATAACATTAACTACATACTGCGTGTCACTATAGATAGTAAGTTTTTTAATTGAATTTTTTACAGTAAATTACGATAATTCCAATACAAACTAACATTAACTACATACTGCGTGTCACTACAATAGTCGGTAAGTTTTTTAATTGAATTTTTTTTACAGTAAATTACGATAATGCCAATACAAACTAACATTAACTACATACTGCGTGTCACTACAATAGTCGGTAAGTTTTTTACTTGAATTTTTTACAGTAAATTACGATATACATCAACGATAATGCCAATACCAACTAACATTAACTACATACTGTGTGTCACTATAGCGAGTAAGTTTGTTAATTGGATTTTTTACAGTAAATTACGATATACATCTAATACAAACTAACATTAACTACATACTGTGTGTCACTATAGAGAGTAAGTTTTTTAATTGAATTTTTTACAATAAATTACGATATACGTCAATGATTACATTAACTACATACTGCATGTCACTATAGATCGTAAGTTTTTTAATTGAATTTTTTACAGTAAATTACGATATACATCTAATACAAACTAACATTAACTACATACTGTGTGTCACTATAGCGAGTAAGTTTGTTAATTGAATTTTTTACAGTAAATTACAATATACAAACTAACATTAACTATATACTGCCTGTCACTATAGATAGTAAGTTTTTAATTGAATTTTTTACAATAAATTACGATATACATCAACGATAATGCCAATACAAAATAACACTAACTACATCCTGTGTGTCACCGCAATAGCTCGTAAGTTTTTTAATTGAATTTTTTACAGTAAATTACGATATAAATCAACGATAATGTCAATACAAACTAATACGTGTCACCGCAATAGTCTGTAAGTTTTTAATTGAATTTTTTACAGTAGATTACGATATATATCAATGATAATGCCAATACAAACTAACATTAACTACATACTGTGTGTCACCGCAATAGTCTGTAAGTTTTTTTAATTGAATTTTTTACAGTAAATTACGATATACATCAATGATAATGCCAATACAAACTAACATTAACTACATACTGTGTGTTACTATAGCGAGTAAGTTTTTTAGTTGATTTTTTTACAATAAATTACAACGGTAATGCCAATACAAACTAACAGTAACTACATACTACGTGTCACTGTAATAGTTAGTAAGTTTTTTAATTGATTTTTTTTTTACAATAAATTACGATATACATCAACGATAAAGCCAATACAAACTAACATCAACTACATACTGCATGTCACTATAGCTCGTAAGTTTTTTAATTGAATTTTTACAGTAAATTACAATATACTTCAACGATAATGCCAATACAAACCAACATTAACTACATACTGTGTGTCACCGCAATAGTCTGTAAGTTTTTTTAATTGAAATTTTTACAGTAAGTTACGATATACATCAACGATAATGCCAATACAAACTAACATTAACTACATACTGTGTGTGCAATAGTCTGTAAGGGTTTTTAATTGAATTTTTTACAGTAAATTACAACATTAATGCCAATACAAACTAACTACATATTATGTGTCACCGCAATAGTCGGTAAGTTTTTTAATTGAATTTTTTACAGTAAATTACGATATACTTCAACGATAATGCCAATACAAACTAATACTGTGTGTCACCGCAATAGTCTGTAAGTTTTTTAATTGAATTTTTTACAGTAAATTACGATCTACTTCAACAATAACATCAGCTACATATTGCATTTCACTATAGATCGTAAGTTTTTTAATTGAATTTTTTACAGTAAATTACGATATACATCAACGATTATGCCAATACAAGCTAACATTAACTGCATACTGTGTGTGCAATAGTCTGTGGGTTTTTTAATTGATTTTTTTATAGTAAATCACAATATACATAACGATAATGCCAATACAAACTAACATTACCCCATACTGCATGTCACTATAGATTGTAAGTTTTTTAATTGAATTAAATTACAACTTTAATGCCAATACAAACTAACATAACTACATACTGCGTGTCACCGCAATAGTTAGTAAGTTTTTTAATTGAATTTTTTACAGTAAATTACGATATACAAACTAACATTAACTACATACTGCGTGTCACTATAGCGAGTAAGTTTTTTAATTGAATTTTTTACAGTAAATTACAATATACATCAACGATAATGCCAATACAAACTATCATTAACTACATACTGTGTGTCACCGCAATAGTCCGTAAGTTCATTAATTGAATTTTTTACAGTAAATTACGAAATACATCAATAATAACATTAACTACATATTGCATGTCACTATAGATCGTAAGTTTTTTAATTGGATTTTTTACAATAAATTAACAATGCAAACTAACATTAACTACATACTGTGTGTCACTATAGCTCGTAAGTTTTTTAATTGAATTTTTTACAGTAAATTATGATATACATCAACGATAATGCCAATACAAACTAACATTGACTACATACTATAGCTCGTAAGTTTTTTAATTGAAATTTTTTACAGTAAATTACGATATGCATCAACTATAATTCCAATACAAACTTGCATTAATTACATACTTATGTCACCGCAACAGCGAGTAAGTTTTTTTACATTAAATGATATAATTCAAATAATAATAAATCGCCTTTAATTAGCTATATGTCAACCCATGACAGATGGTATATATTCTTATTATTAAATTGTAGCTTTTAATACATTATTATATTTATTATTTAAGATTTTATAAGGAATTTCATAATTGGACAAGTGGCAATAACTATATTGATAAATTTATTAAACAAACTCAATTTAATGCGAAGAGCTTTAAAGACATTATCGAATGGATACCTTTTAATAAATTTACAAATATCAAGTACCTTGCTAAAGGAGGCTTTGGCACTGTTTTCAAGGCAGTCTGGACTGATGGATATATTAAGGGATTTGATGCTAAGAAGAATGAATGGATAAGAAAGTCGCAAATAAGTGTTTGTTTAAAAAGCCTTGATAATTCTGAAGATATGAACCACGAATTTTTAAAAGAAGTATATATCATAAAATTTTTATCATCATCATTATTATTATTATTTAAGTTTCGTTCATTCTAATTATGATTTTAGATTGAAAATCAACATAAACATGGAGGTAATTCAGCAATTGAAATTTATGGCATAACTAAGAATCCAAATGATAATAATTATATGATGGTTATGGAATATGCGAAACAAGAAAGCCTTCAAAAATTATTAGATAGCAAATATAACGACTTAAATTGGAATCATAAAATAATTATTTTATATTACATAGTTGATGGGCTTAATACAATCCACGATGCTAAGTTAATGCATAAAGATTTTCATTCTGGAAATATAGTTAACAGCAATATGGTTAATCCTTACATTACTGGTTTTGGCTTATGCAAACCGGTGTCCCAAGAATCAAGCTCTGAAGGAATTTTTGATGTGCTTCCCTATATTGCTCCAGAGGTGTTGCACGGAGAAAAATATACTCAAAAATCGGATATTTACTCTTTTGGAATAATTATGTCAGAAGTTTTTACTGGATATCCTCCATATCATGATATTTCACATGATGAAGACCTAGCAATTAAAATTTGTCTAGGTTATAGACCTGAAATTAGGTGTGAAGTTCCCAGACTACTTTTAGATTTGATGAATAAATGCTTAGATGCTGAACCTCAAAACCGGCCGACCGCTAAAGAATTAGCCAATACGTTAGAACAATTTCGTAATAATTGTTACAATGATCAAACTGAATTATATAAACAGGTTAAAGAAATTAATAACTCTGGAAAAAATTCCAATCAAGTCATAACGACACGGCTCAGCTACCAGACACATAAACAAGCTATTTATTCATGTCAGCTTTTGAAATATCATAATCTTCCTAAACCACTAAATGCTAAATCAGTAGTTACAGGTAAGGATATTATCCAACATATATATCGGTTTAAAGATTATTTTTTTATGCTTATTAACCTTTGAACTTGTTTCAGGAAGCAAGTCTGTTGAACTCCCAAATTTTGTCTAATGTCTTAATGATAGTTAATTTTTGTTAGTATTTGTAATTAATAATTTTTTAAATCAGATATATTAAAAATAGGTTATTTGGATATTATTATTGCTGTATATATCGATATTTTTATAAAGATACATTACATTTTTGTTATTTGGATGTGTTATTATTGCTGTATATATCGATATTTTTATAAACATACATTACATTTTTGTAATTTGGATGTGTTATTATTGCTGCAATATATCGATATTTTTATAAACATACATTACATTTTTCCATAGTTAAAAGCTCGTTGCGTAACCATAAATATTTGGGGTGTCAGTAGAAACCGGAAAAATTGTTTCTAAGTAATTTTTTTTCAAAATTAAATTAAAATATCTCAACAACTATTAAACCAAACTTGATAAATTTTTTTTTTATTTTAATTCTATATAGTTATATAATTAAAATAAATAAATAAATAAATAAATAATTATCAAATAGCTGTTGAGATGCAAAAATACCGTTCCTGATGGATCGTCGGCACTGTTCCTGATAATGTAAGAAACAAATATTAATTTACATACCGTTCCTGATAGGGTTCTAAAGAAAGGCCTCTAAAATACTACACTACTATAACGAAGTATATGAAAAGAGTTAAGATTAGGGGTTGTTTTTAAAACCCTATCAGGAACTACTCAAGATTTATTTTTTTAACTCGGTATCGACGATCCATCAGGGACGGCATTTTTCCTGTTGAGATATCATCATCATCATCAATCATCAATTATATTAAAATTGTTGGACTTTCACGTGGGTGTAACGTTTAGTTTATATAAATAATTTTTAAATTGTGTAACGATAATACAGATACAGATATAGCAACGGGATTAGTGATCAACTAAAATTTAGGGTAGGGTCAGAATAACCCTGATGCTAACATTAAGCAACAATACCAGCCCTGAAAATTATCATCTGACTAGCCTTACTTAGTACGTGGCTAACATTTTTGTTAGTAAATTTTGGGAAAAATTATCAATTCCAGCCTATTTCGACCCTATTGCGGACTTAAGATTAATTTTGACTAACATTAATCTTAGAACAGTAGACTGTACG
>CAJVQA010006160.1:0-15230 GCA_910591915.1 Cetraspora pellucida
AAATAGAATTAATTAATAAAATTTCAAGAATTATAACAATTTTCATAATTTTATTAATAAAATTATAAAAAATATTATTATTCTTGAAATTTTACTAATTAATTCTATTTTTATTCTTTAAATAACTTTGTTTTATATATAAAAATACATTATATTGAGGTGTGGTGACTTAGTGAAATAGTCAGGTTGTCAACCCTCCAAGTGATAAGTTGGGTATTCAAATTCTAACAATAGTAAAAATTTAGATAATCATCTATATAATATTTGTATTATGGCAACTGTTACTAACAATTAGGTTAAAATATCGGTAATAGCAATTGCACTAGCATGTCTGACAGATTATAAGGCATTTGTGTAACTTGTTATACAGAGGAATGCAAACTAACAAATTGGATAATACAAATATGAGATAAGTTTTTGTGATCATATAAATCTGTTAAAATTAGATAATAAGAAGTCTATTTGAAAAAACTCAAGTAAAGAGATAGCCAGATCTTTGATAATCTTACTGTAAAGGCTAGTTTGAGAAAATAAATACCAAGGTTGTAGTATCTGATTGTAGTAGCCAAATGAGCAAAAACTCTAAGTTAGAAGTTTTGAAGATACTACCAACTAGGTCACTAAAATAAACTGAAGAAAAAAGATATTAAGTTAATCTAATATACTGATAGACTGATCATAGTTTTATATAGGCTATCTGGATTGGAAGTTTGATAAAAAAGTTAGACAAAAGACAAAAGTATACTAAAGTACTGAAGTTATGCTATAAAGTAAATGCTAAGATCTGTGTAAACTCTACAAAAGCATAGTGGTTAAATAATATAACTCTGACTGCAAATATTAGTTCTGTTATAGCAATACCTAGATCAGCTATAAAAATAGATACAAAAGACTCTGAGGGGTTTACCTTAAGAATAAATTAGTTCTAAGATTGAGACAATGATCTGAGCATCTGGATATGATCTAGTGAGTTAATACAGATTACAGATTCAGAAGGTTTAAAATAGAACAATTAAGCAGAAATGTTAGATATAGCAATTAGTAAGAAACCTTTGAGTAAACTTCTTAAATAGATAATATAAAAAGGTTATACATGTAGCCAATTGTATTCTTTTCTGTAGTGGTTCATAAAATTACATTACCAATAAGTCATTAATAAAAGTCAAAAAAACCAAAAAGATTACTTTAACACCAAAAAAAAAAACATCATATTGGCATATAATTATTTTTTATTTTTTAAATTTAAAGAAAAGATGCTTAATTTTTAATTTTTTGATAAAAAAATTCAAAATTAGAGTTTCTAAGTTCAAATTAGTTTAGTTTAGATTATAAACCAAGTTTATTAAACCTGAACTGAACTTTAAAATTTGCAAATTATTAAATTTGAACCTAAACTAAACTTCAAATTTTACAAATCATTAAACCTAAACCTAAACTGAACTTAAAATTTATAAATTTGAACTGAACCTAAACTTAAATTAAAAGTTTAATACTGAACCTGAACTAAACTTTTTTTAAAAAAAGTTCAAGTTTAGGTTTAATATTGAACTGAACTTAAATCTGAACTTGACCAAAGTTTAGTTTAGTTTAGGTTTATAGAAACACTATATATCAATATATAATTAACATTACACTTATAAAAAAACTTGCAAAAAGTATATATAATTAAGTTACAAACTAAACTAACTATAAAAATATATTGTAACTAAAAAGAATATATAATAAATTGCATATTAATAATTAAGATTTTGATAAATTGAGTTATATTAATAGAGTACTAAAAAGTATAGTATATAAAACTATATATACCAAATTGGTATTAACAAGACCAAGAGAGAATGGTGATCCTAGTATAGTGGTTGGGTTGTTATCCTCCAAGTGGCAGGTCTAAGGTTCAAATCCCACTTATGATGAAATTTGGAAATTAAACTGTATTATAGCTAAACTGTCTTCTGTCAATTAGTTGGATTTAGGTATCTGTAATCTTGGGTACAACCAATCAGGTTCTACTTGTTATTAGGAGCCTAGGGCATCTATGTGAAGTGTAACATTATATGTCATAAAAAATGTTAAAACTAGGATTGCATATGATTCTAGTGCAAACCTATTATAAGACCACTGCATGTAAAAGACCAAGAAACCGAGAAGACAGAATCCTACTTGAAAATCCTGAGAAAGAGGTAGCACAAACCTTCAATTGCACTGTTGGACTGATGGAAGTTCAGGAAACTTCAATAAAAAATAGGCAGACATGCAATTGGATAGAAAGATGTGTAGAGAAGCATATGACCAACCAGGCTGCCAGAATTGCTAAAGGAAAAGGATACCAAAAGGTATACCATACTGGGCTATCTGGATTGGAAGTCTGGGAAGTTTGTCAGATTCTAAGCTGGATAGTATAGAAATGAAGAAAAGAAGTCGGAAAGATAGGTACCAGGATTTGGGTGAACATTCAAGGGTAAAAATAGTGTAATATAGCAGTTTAAGGTTAGCCCTGACTGCAAATATTAAGTAACTATAACATGTTATATGAAATTCAGGTTAGCTATGTGTAGGACACAGAGTTTCTGATAGGTTTATCTCAAGGATAAAATAGTCCTAAGGTTGAGACGAGGATCTGGGCTTGATCTAGTGAAGTTGGTACAAGGGTTTTAGATCAGAAGGTTTAAATGGAACATTTAAGCAGAGGTGTTAGGTACAACAACTAGTAGGGAACCTTCAGACAGACCTCTTAAATAGGTAATATAGAAAAAATACATGTGTAGCCAGTTGTACACTTGTCATGATACCTGACAGAAGTATTAATAAAGTCAAAAGACCAAAGAGGTCATCTTAATATCAAAAAAAAAAAAAAAAAATTAACAAGACCAAGAAATTATAGAAATTAACTAATTTGAAAAAAGAAAAAGTTATTGCAGATAGTAAACAAATAGGCTGCTATTAGGCTAAAAATAAGAAAAAATTAAGTTATTACAAGATGATTTACAGTCTTTTTAGTAGTTTAATAATAATAATTGTAATATATAGTAAAAACTATAAAAGTATATAGAAAAATATAAATATAATATCATATTGAATATTTAAAAATAGTAGCATAAATGTAATATAACTATATATAATAGTAATGCAAAAAGCTAATAAAATATAAGTTACAATTTGAAATTATGAAAAAAATTATTTATTTTATTTTTGTTTTTTTTCAGTTATTAGCAAGTGCTAAAAATGATCTAAATCTTGATAAGTATTTTGTTGTATTTTTGTTTTTTTTGTTTTTTTACTTATTTTTTTAACTAATATAAAATAAAAATTTAATTTAATTGATAAATTTATTTTTTTAGTTATTATCTTGTTTGTATTTTTTTTTTTTTTTTATTAATTATCTTTTTTCTTGGTAAATTATCTGAAAGTGTTAAATAAAACAAAGAAATATTAAACTAAATCTAAAAAATAAATATTAGTTCTTTTAGATTTATTTTTTTATATTTTATTTTTTTTTTATTTTTTTATTATTATTTTTTTTATAGACTATTTAAAAGTATATAAAGCAACTAGTAACTAAAATTAAAATTAAAAAAATATGAATAGAATTTTTATTTATTATCAAGAATCAACAATTAGTAATTAAAATTAATATTAATTTATTATTAAAATTTTGTGATTAGTAATTAAAATTAATATTTGTTTATTATTAATAATTAGTAATTAGTAACTGAAATTGGCATTTATTTATTATTAAGAACTAACAATTAGTAATTAGAATTAGTATTTATTTATTATTAAAAATTAGTAATTAGTAATTAAAATTAATATAGTCAAACCTTTCTATAGTTACCCTTATATAATCACAAAACTAATATAATTATATTTATTTATTTATCAATCTTTTTATTATTTATTTCACTTCTATATAATCACAAATTTATTATTATTATTATTATTTTTTTATTTATTTATTTTTAAGCAGTTACACTAGTGCTTTATTAAAATTTTTGAAACTACTACTGTAATTATATAAATATATCTAATAACTAAGCCTAGCATTATCTAGCTACCCTAATAGCACCTAAGTGCAATCTGTTATATTACTTCTATCAGAAGTAAGATGCTTGTTAACTACTTAAAGTTTGTAATGAAAAAATCTTTCTTTTTTCATAACAAGCTTGTTAATTGTCTTTCTAACTTTCTTTTTTATTCATTTTTCTTTTTCTTTTGTTTTTTTTTTTCTATTACTTGCTGACTAGTCTTTCTTTTTTTCTTTTTATTTATCTTTTTTTTTCTTTTCAGTCTTCTTTTTTACTTTTTACTCATTATTTCTTTTTCTTATATGTTGATCTTTTCATAATAGATTCTTCAGACTTGTTCATAGAATATGTTTTATGCTATTTCTGCTACTATGTTCATAAACTGTTGTTTTGTTTTCATACTCAAAATTTGAGATAATTTGTTTTAAGTTGCTTTTGGAATTAAGCCTTTAATCAGTATTTTTCTTATTTCTATTTCATCTTGCTCTGTTTATCCAAAAAATGCTATATATAATATATAAGGTAGAACTTATATTTTTTTTTCTTCTTTTAAACTTTTCTATGCTATTGTAATAGATACTTTTTATATTCTTTTTTATAGATTTGCTTGTCCCTTATATAATGCCAAAAGTTCTTGTATTTCTTTAACTTTGCTTTGGCAGATTTGATATTCTGCTATTGTATATATATCTGAGCTTCTTTTATTAAGTTCTTCTAATGTTAAAAGTTTGTTTAATATACATTTCATAAAAGCATTTCTTCTTGTACTGTTTTTTTTTGTCAAACAGTATACTCCTTTAGATAATTTTAGCCTTCTTCAAAAGTATGTTTAATTATAAGTTATTACTTCTGTTTTTAGTTTTATATTCTTGATCACTATTGTTTTCTACTACTCTGCTTCCAGTTTGGCATTTGTTACTATATTACATAAAAGTCTTGCTAGTATGTCTATTTGCTTGTTTTTTCACTTTAGGCAGTATTTTATCTCTTTATGGCTGACTTCTTTTGTGAAAATTATTTTTCTACTTAATATTCTCTTTTTTGCAAAACTATCAGCTTTATTATTCTATCTTTTTCTACTATATTTTTTCACTTTGACCTACTTTATTTGTATATTCTTTGTTCTAATTATATCTATTATTTTTAATATCTATAATATATTTTTTTCTTAAGAACTTCATTTCTATCTATACATGCTAAGCCTTTACCAATGTTTGCATTGCTATCTGTAAATATTTCTAATTTTTTTCTTTTGATATTGTTAAAATTGCTGCTCATATTGCTAGTACCTCAGCTGTAATAAATGTAATTCATTCTTTTACTTCTATATTAAAAAAAAAAAATAGAAAGTTATATATCAATTAGTAATAAAAAATATATAATGATATAAATCACCTTTGCTAATTTATAATAATTATGATACTAATCAATATATAATAAAAAGAATATAAATTAATATATAACCAAAATGATTATAATTAATATATAACCTAAATAATCAGAATCATGTTAGATAATTTATTGATTATAATTGATATATAATCTAAATAATCAGAATCATGTTAGGTAATTTATTAATTATAATTGCTTAGATTATATATTGATTATAATCAATAGATAGCCATAAGCTGATTATAATAATATATACTACTATACTTATAATATTAGAATTAATATACACAAATTATTATATTAAATATTACAGCGATTTACTTTTATATTTATCAACTTAAAGCAAATAAAATTTATATATTTAAATTGAATATAATTTATTTTATACATATAAGATATATTTTGCATACAATATATAAAAAATTACAAAAAAAATCAATGCTACTAATAGATTCCAAACAATTCATCCTGTGCATTTTGTAAAAGAATTAAAGAATTACTTCAAAACAGATGAGTTGTATTAAGATCAGATTCAATATTGGAAATGGTCTGTATTGAATATATTTGTGTTAATTGTTTAGCTTTATAAGAGCCTGAAGCAAGCTTATTATTAATTATTGTGTTGGCTAATTCTTGATTAGAACTGCTATGATCAAAGTCATTCTAGTATAATAAAGGTTAATATTTATTTTGTAGTTACAATTGATATGTTACAAATACTTACCAAATAGTATATCATGTGATGCTTAATTCAACTTTTACTACAGATAATATTTTTTGATTAGAAATTCAATATAATGTTACATATAGCTAATGTAAAAGCACAATAATAGTTTGTAAGAATAAAAGTAGCAGCCATGCTAAATGCAATTCTTGCAATAATTGCAATCCAGAAAATGTCTTTATTATCTTGCTTATAGAGTGTACAATAGCAATCATATACTTCTTAACTTTGCTTCTACTTTATTATATCCTTAGCATTAGCATTGTTTTGAAGGCAAGGAAGCCTTTCATAATCAAATACATTCCAAATTGCTAAACATATGTTCTGCAACACTAAACTACACAGCTTTTTTATTTTTTGTAAGAGCTATTAAAAATTAAGCACTATAAAAAATGCTTAGACCTATTGAAAATAATTAATAATAATATAAAATGATATATATATATGTCAAATATTATTGCTTATTTGAAAACATTATACACCATAGAATTAGTTTGCAAAATTGTTAGCATTTAAGTTTATCATAAATTCAGAGAACTTTTCATTCAAGTGGTCCTTAAGAAACTTTTTTATTTTATCTTAAATAAGATATATTACATTAAAAAAAAAGATATTTACAACACTAATATACACTTTCTGCAAAAATGTAAAAACAAAAGTATTCAAAATATGCTAAAAAAAAAGTGCTCAGAATATACTAAAAAAATAAAATACTCAAAATATGCCTTTGCTTTCTATAATACTTACATTCTATACTTTGGATGAAAGATTTTTATCTTAAATGCCTTGAGTATCTTAAATGTTTCTATGTCATATTTTATTTCTTAGATCTTAAAAATTATCACTTAACTGCCTAATCAGAAGATATATTTGGCAGTTTTGAGTAAAAAGACATTCTCAGTCCTCAGCTTCACAGTAATAACAACTTAAATGAGCTCAAAAAGGTAACAAAAAAAAAAAGTTTTTTAAAACTTTTTATACTATTATAATTATATGAATGATTTTGATTAGAAAATTAATGATCAGGTGATGCCAATCTTCTACATGTTTGTTGCAGCTATGGTGATAACAATTACAATGCATAACATAAGGTAGATTGAGAAAATGATAGTTGTCTAAAATAAGTTTGCTAGACAAATTGTCTAAAAGGTGATAATTGTCTGGAAAAAGTTTGTTAGGCAGATTGTTTAGATTGTTTGGATTGTCTTGATTAGGTTAAAAAAGATAATTGATGTTGCCTACTTCTATCACTTATTACAGAAAAAGTATTATGTGCACTTCTTATAAATCTAGTAAATTTGTTAGAATCAAAGTCATTGTTATAAAATGTTGAGAAGATTAATAAAAACTAGCGATATTATTTGAATTATAATGAAAATGAGTTGTATTGGTAGAAGCAGTCAGATAAAAAAAGAGTAAGTTGTTATTAAAGTTATTTTCTATTTTCAAAATTTTTAAAAAGTTACCTTTTAGATGTTAAAGCAATTAGACTTATATATCTAAAAAAAAAAGCTTTAAACAATTAGTAATAAAAATAATATCTAATAATGTTAATCATTGTATAAAAATTAATAAAGAAGTATACTTATCTCATTTGTGTTTTTGTTATTGCACTTGTTAAGACAATTACTGAGATTTAATATATATATATATATGATTTCTTGCTGAGATTTTTAAATTTGAAATATCATTAACAAAATAATATAAAGTTTATTTTTATGCATTATTTAATTAATTGTTATATTTTGTTGTTTATACAGTATAAAAAAATTGATTAATATTAATTTATATTGATGTATAACAATTTTATTATTTATTAGTTATATTTATTTTCTTTAAACTTTTTTATATTACTATAATATACATTAAACTTTCTCTTAATATATTATTTTTACTTTATTACTTTCTACTAATACCTTTTTTCATTTTTTTTATTTTTATCTAAAATGCATTAAGAATATAGATATTGTAAATGAGAATTTTCAAAGTCATTTACTTTATCACAACATGTCTCACAAAAAACCTTTATAACCAAGCTTCTACAAGTCAAACTGTTTTGAATAAGCAGTTAAATAATGTTTAAAATATTCCAAAATATAGCTCTAGTTATTATGATTTTTTTATATATTTTGAAATATGTAGTTAAATTACTAATTTAGATATAATCAATATATAATGATTGTCTTTGTTTAGAGTGAAAATATTTTGATTTCATCTCAATCTGAATTAAGTTTGAACAACTTTTTTTTTATGAAAATAGAATCACTTTCAATAAATAATATGGTTCTTTTCATAGAAGATAAAATATTTCAAAACATGTCTAATAAAAATGACTATATAAATATTCTAATGAATAATGTTTTATTTGAAGCTTTAGAAAGTGACCTTGATAACTATAAAGAGGCTTCATTTGATAATGCTTTTAATAACTTATATCATCTACAAACTATTGAGTAATCTAATGATGCATATTGCAAATTTATAGAAATAATTAATATATATCAACTTTCAAATTTAGCAGGTAGAGAATGATGCATATCATATGTTTATAAAATTAATTAATATATATCAACTTTCAAATTTAATAGGTAATACTATTATAAAGCTCTTTAACAAATTCTCAAATTTGGATATTTCACTACTTCTATCATCAACAAAAGCTAGAAAGAATTTCTTAATAATACTATTATTTCTTATATAATGTTTAAAAAATTTCTATATCAATATTTCAAAACATAGAATATACATTCTACTATTAATTATTAATTAAGACTATTAAGTCTTTATTAATGATCAATAGTATTAATCAGTCACTAGTTCTTTAATATGATGATAAAAAAGAAGTAAATAATAATGTAAAGCATTGAATTTTTAAAAAACAATACAATAGTAATTGGTAAAAGTAAGAAGAGTTAACAGTACTTGTTGAACAATGATTGCTATAGTTTATTTTTTACTCTGATGTGACAACTCTAAACTATATAGATAAATTTTCTAAACATCTTATTTTTTTATTACTTGGCAATATTCCAAACCATCAAAAAAATAAACCAAAATTCAAAGCATCAGTTGAATTTCTTCTAATTATAAAAGTCAAGAATAGTAAAATGAAAGATTCTGAAAATTTCTGAAAAATGTAATGAGAACTCTTCTACAAATGTATACTGATTCTTCTCAAGCTTATTGTTAATGAGTCAAAGTTTCATTTTATTATATATAGAAATATAATAATCTTTATTTTACAAATATTATTTATTATTTCTGATATGCTTAAAGCCAATAAGTTTGCTAATATGTATCAATTGTCTTCTGAAAACAGCTATGTGGAAAATGCTTAGTATTAAATAATGACTTGATTAATACTAATTTAACAAACATAATTCCAAAAACTCTAACAACTATGAAGCAAGTAATAAATAACAATAATAATTATTGTTATTCAATATATCCTAAAAAAAATGCATTTTGAAATATAAAGTATAAATTTTAGTTTATTGTTATTATATTTACTATATAAATAATATATATTGTTATAAATAACAAAGTTTAGAAACTTCAATATATATGATGCCATTGTACTTGATCAAATGCATATTTTGGATCTTGGTCTTTTTAAGTATATGCTAGAATTTACTAAAAACTTTTACATAATCAATGTGAGAGCCAAATACTTCTAACTTTTGAATAGTAATTATTTATAATTTCTTGATATTATGATTTTTTTTTTTTTCCTTTCTAAGGCCATACTTGTGGCAATACTTTATTGACTTTATATTGGGTTAGCTATTACAACTATTTTTACAGAGATGAGAGTACAGCTAGTCACACATGCAACTTTTGGTTGCCTATTTAAGTAGTCCACTCTAAGGTTCTACACTAGATGCTGTACCTATAACCTACTAGGAAGTTATTCATTTAAACCCTCTGATCATCTGCCCTGTCATATTGGAATCCCCAAACTAACCCCCCATATATACCTACTCAGTATACTGTCTGAGCAGTATGGTACCTATCCTTTTTGTACTGGTTCTCAGGTCATTATATATTTCAGAGTACGTCACCTGCCAGTAAGGTGCAGAAGGCCCCTTGTTGTTAACTATCTACCTATTTTTAGAACACTAATACAGGCTACTCTTACAGAGTTTACTTAGACCCCAGTACTGACTTCACAGCATATTTCTAGTACTTTTAGTATACTCCTGCTTTGAACCCAGACTTCCAATCCAGATAGCCCAGAAGGACTGTGACCTGTCCTTGGTATATTGAGGCTGGCCCAATATCCTTTTTCCTCCAGTCTGAAATTTGGTAGCCTGGTTGATGGTACCTCTTACCCAAGGTTCTTGTTTGCCTGAATTCTTCATATTGGTATCCATTTCCTAGGTCTAGTCTTTACAGTAGTACCATCAAAGATTTGTGTTACCTCTCTGCTCAGAATTTCCAAGTGGGCTCCAGCTTTCTAGTTCTATAGATTTACACAACCCGAGGACTTATTTTAGGTTTGCACTGCCCGGTACCAGTTTGCATTCCTCTGTGTAACAGGTTACACGGATGCTCCAAACCTGCCAGTCATGCTGATGCGACCATAGTTACAGGTATTCTATCCCAACTAATTGACAGAATGTCATTGCTGTAATACTGTCTATATATTACATAAGTGATTATCCAAATTTCGCTGTCAGTAGGTTTTGAACTCACAACCTACCACTTGAGGCATAACAACTTATCCATTTTACTAAGTCATCACACCCTGATATTATGATTTTAAAATAATAAAGAACATATCAAATATGATACATATAATAGCTAATAAATTGTAAAATATAATGAAAATAATAATTTTTATTCTTGATAACTTATATAAGGGTTATAGGTTAAGAATTAGTAATAAATAACTATATCAAGTTTAGTACAAATTTTTTCAAATATATATTGCTAGCTATGAAAAATTATTTATTTACAATTTATGTAATCTGCTTCAAATATAGAATAAAAAACATCTTTTTAATAAATTCTGATTACTAATGATTAACTTTATAGACTTACATTATAGATTAGACAAAAGATTTTGTTAAATATTTTTATGATATTCTTGAAGTAATCTTCAATTACTTAAGCTTTATGTTTGGTGCTATTATATGATATCTGCAATTCAAAAATATAGATTAATAAATAGTATGATTATAAAAACTTATAAAACTCTTTATAAGAATTATGTAAAAAGACCCTATCGCATGTCAAACAAAAAGACTATATAGAACAAATATTAAGAACAGTATATTTATAAATTTAGTAACTAATTATTATCTATTACTATGCACTAAATAAATTATATTTTAACCAAATAATATATTGTAATATATAGCAAAGTAATAACTTAATTACTAGATAATATATATATTTAAACATATTCACTAGTAAATATATTTAAATATATATATTATCTAGTAATTAAGTTATTACTTTATTATATATTACAATATACTATTTGGTCAAAATATAATTTTAACTATGAATAATTATTATATAGATTATACAGCAAAAATTAACTAAAAAAGAAGCCAAAAAGAAATATCACTAAATAAAAGAATTTGAAAACTCTATGTGAACTTTAAGTTTAGATAAGTTGAATAATTTTCTTAAAAACAATAAAAATAATCTGAACTTATTACAAATTAAGAAGTTTCAAAACCTTTTAATTGGTCTTGATGAATTTTTTAAAGAGGAACTAATTTTATCTCTTACTAATTTTAATCGTATGCAGGTATTTCTTTAGCTTCATTAGAAAGTATAGCATAATTTGTACTATTGCTAGTTTGCATAAAAGTTCTATGTTTTCAAATGTTGTGGTTAGTAGCTATGAAAATAAGAAGAAATAAATTAGTATAGCTTAGTATATATCAGACAGTTGTTTAATTTAAATTTTTTTATTAAAATTTGCCTAATAATGATAAATTAGAATTATAAGCAAATGATACTTTGAGAGTAAATTAATAATATAAATATTATTTCAAGATACTTCTTATACTTAAATTTTATTAAACAAATCAAAAGACACTAGAGCTCACCTTAGTCTGTTGGTATAAGAAAATTAGTAAATTATGGGGATGTTCTAAATTGAAGTTACTTAAACATTATAGTTGTATATCATTAGATAGCATTAATAAACAGTATATATAATCCTGAAATTTAATAAAATAAATGAATATTTATTGAATAGTTTCATTTTTTAATTTAAAAGTATATTGATATTTAGGTATATATTATATATATTATATTTTGATAGATAACAATAAGTCTATATATGTATTAATTTAAATAAAATCAAAAATAATCGATTTTTCGTTAATAATGATAAGTATTAATTTATATAATTTCAAAGATAATTAAATTTTTGTAAATAACAATAAATACTAATTTAAATAATTTTGAAGATAATCAATTTTTTGTAAATAACAATATGTAACAATTTAAATAAATTTAAAGATAATCAATTTTTTGTAAATAACAATATGTATCGATTTAAATAATTTTAATTATAATTGATTTTTTGTTAATATCAATATATATCCATCTATTGATATATATTGATTTTAATATATATCAATTTATAACTCTCTTGCTAATATATATCATTATATTTCAATCGATATATATCAATTTTTTAATATATATCAATTAGTAACTATCCAAAAATTTTCTTAATATAATGCTATCTTCTTTTCTAATTAGTTTTATGCTTCACTTATTTGTATCCAACCTATATCTATGTTTTTATCTATTGTTTTTTTTTTGTTTTTTTATTTGTTGCACCATCTGTATATATTGTGTATTTGCTTTGTCTCTCGATATATTTCTTCTTAAGATCTCTACTAGCTTTGATTAATGTTCTTTTTTATTTTTTGTTTTCTAATTAATTCTATTTTTAGGCCTTTTAACATTTTTAGTTCTGTTAGCTTCTGTTTATTTTTTCTTAACTTTTTTGTTTTTATATATCCTATTAATTAGTCAGTAGTTGCCTTAATTTATTATTGTTTCTTCCTATTAGCATATCTGAAACTATATTTATTTTATTATTAATTCTTATCTAATATTAATAGCTATTTTCTTTTGTTTCTTCTTTTTTTCTCATACATCTATTGCATTTATTAAATTTTGTTATTAAGTCATTTTCTATATTATGCATCAGCCAATGTTTTATTAGTAGCTTCTTCTTTTTCTTTTTAACTATTTTTCCTACTTGCCTATCTTCTGTTACACTATATACTATTTATTATTTTTTTCTTCTGTTATTTGACAGGATTTTCTACTTAATCTTTATTGTCTGTGTATTACATCTGCCTATTTTGAATTGTTCTTTAACTTCTCTGCTTTTAACTTTATTAAGCAATTTGTTTCTATCATTTTGAACTACTCTGCCTTTTTGCCTTTGCTTAATTGATTCTGATAGGTTTTGAATTGCTGCCATGTTATTAGTTTTTTTTCTTTTGTATCAAGTAGCTGATTTAGGTATATTAGTTTAGCTTCACTTATTTTGGATTCACTTTTTTTTCATAGTCATGATTTTACTAGTTTAATTATTCTAAAACTATAGCTATTTGTTGTTTATAGTTTACTTTTGTATTTATATTTATTTCTAACTTTTTTACTTTAGCTATAGTTAAACAGTCTAAATTGTTCTTTTAATATAACTTGTTTTCTGGCAGTTTTTCTACTTTTTATATATTTTTTATTAAACTTGCTTTTTAACAACCATGCATTATTCTTAATTTTGTTAGCTGTGCTAGTTTATCTTTTCTGTTTAGTCTTGCTATTAGGCCTTCTATCTGTTTTATTATTAGTTCTTGTCACAAAGTTCTGCAACTACCAAGATCTTTGTATTTTATTATACAGTTCTTTAGCATTCTTGGTAAGCCACTTTTTTGTTTTTCCAAACATATTATTGGTTGGTATATTTATTTATCTCTTTTTCTAATATCTTTGTTAATTGCAACATGTAGCTTAATTTTAGTATTCTTACTATATTGTTTATATATACTATCTAGCTTATTGTTATTTTCTTATATTTAAAATCTTTTATTGTCCGGTTTATTATTTTTTTTGCTTTTTTCTTTACTAAGACTTTTTACATTCTGTTGTTTAGCCAGATTTCTAATAAATATACTATCTTGTTTCTTGGTTCTTCTGTTATCTTACTTCTTCTGAAATTTATTTTTTTTTTTTCTTTTTTAACTTTTCTGTTCATTATTATTAATTTTAATTTAAATCTATTTATCGTAATATTATTTATTTTAAAGAAGTCTTTTGTCATCTTTAAGATCTCTAGCAGTTTTTTTTGCTTTTTATAATTCATATTGTATCATCTGCATATGTGATTGCTGCTTGGCAATAGCTTGTAATATTGTTACAATATATTTTCTTTTTAACTTCTTGTTCTACTATAAAGCCTAATTTTTTATCTTTCTGTATCTTTTCTAATAGTGAACCATAAAAAAGATGCCATATTAGTGATGATATCACTTCACTTTGATCTATTTTATCTTCTGCTGTTATTTCTTTTATCAGATCATATGCTATAATTATTTTAAACTGTCTTTTATAAAAAAGGTTTAAGATATATTTAATTGTCATTTTGGGTATTTTAACTCTTTGTAGGACTAGCTTAAGACTTTTGAGTAACAAATTTATTATAATTACTATCACAAAATTTTATTAACAGTTTATATAAATCATTCTCTATAAAGTCACATTTTATATAAGCCAATAGTAATTCATGATATATAACCAATTAGAGTAAGCTATATAAATATACATATATATGTATTATATCATATTGATATATGAAGTATGAACTTCAAAAATGCTTAACTCTTTTACTTTCTTAAACTAATTTGATTTGAACTCTTAAATACTTGCATATTTTTTTTTTTTTTTTTTTTATTTTATTAAAGCTGATGTTATCGGTAGCTATCACCTTTATTGTGTTTTTGGTCAATGCATTACATAGACTTGTACAAAGTAAGTGTGCAACTAGCCACACATGTAACTTTTGGTTACCTATTTAAGTAGTCTGCCCAAGGGTTCTACACTAGCTG
>CAJVQA010006161.1:0-15228 GCA_910591915.1 Cetraspora pellucida
CCCACATGGAGGCTTGTGTGCTTGCATATGGCGTCTTTTTGGGGCCAGGCATACCCGTAAGGGATTCCCTGTGCTGTGTCGTCGTTATAGTGTGAAAATTAAGAAGGCTTTCACCTATAACAATACCTAGAGAGAAGCAAATAGAGATATATACAGATAGTAATGCAATATTAGTAGAAGCTTAAATAAGCAGATAGAAGCAAGATTATTAAGAAAAAGAATGCAATATAGATAATAAAGATTAAAGACCTTGCTAAGACAAAAAACATTTAGATAAATTTAGTTAAAGTAAAAGTCATAGTAAAAATAAATAGAATAATAAGCTAATAGTTTAGCAAAAAAAAAAACAATGAGTAAAAAAATAGTATAGGCTGAAAAAGTCAGTTGTAAAGAGATAAAGTACTGTCTAGAAAGAGAAAACAGATAAACTGACATACTAGCAAGACTGCTTTGCAAGTTAGTAATAAATACAATAATAGGAACAGAGTAGAAAGAAATGAGAGCAATTAAAGGTTTAAAGCCAAAAACAGAAATCACAATTTATAATTAGACTTGTTTTTGGAAAAGACTAAAGATGACTAAGGAAATATACTGCACAACAAGAAGAAGCAGCTTTAGAAAAAGTGCATTTATTAAGTGTATAATGGATAAACTACTATCTTTAAAAGAACTAATTAGAAGAAGGCCAAATATATACACAATAGTAGAATGCCAAGTATGTCAAGATAAAGTAAAAGAGATGCAAGCACACTTAGCAGTATGCAAGAAGTAAAGAAATCTCTAAAAGAGAATCCATAAAGTGACTATTGCATAGCATAGAAGAAACTGAAAGAAGAAGAAAAATTCAGATTTCTCAATATATATTATATATGATGCTCTTTGGAAAAACAGAGACAGAGAAAGTAAAAATAAGAGAAGCACTAATAAGAGGTCTAATTCCAAAAGAAATACAAGACAAACTAATGCAGCTTCTAAACATGAAATCAAGACAACAGTTTGTGAACACAATAGCAATAACAGTCTAAGACATATTTTACAAACAAGTATGAAAAATACATTGTGAAAAAATTAGTAAATAGGAGAAGAAAATTGGAATAACAAGTAAAATTAAAAGGAAAAAAGATGAAAAGCTGAAGAAACCAAGAAAAAAAAAAAAAGTAAATTAGAAAAAAAGAAAAAAAAAAGAAAAAAGAATTAAGAGAAAAAGGAAAGCAAGTTAAGAAAGAAGTAACAAAAACAATATTGGGATTTGTCATAAAAGGAAGAAGACCCTTTCATTACAGACTTTAAGTAATCAGACAAGCAGCTTACTTCCATTCAAATAATGCAGTAGGTTGCACTTAGGTACCATTAATGTGACCAGGTAATGCTAGACTTAAATATTAGAGATATTTATATAGTTACAAATGTAATTTCAAAATTATAATAAAGTATTAGCATGACTGCTTATATTAAAAAAATATATATTAAATTTATAATATTATTTTTAGCTTAATATCATTTTTAATCAGTTTGTTATAATTTTTTAAAAAAAGTGTTCACACTTATATAATAGGTTATTGTATAATTAAGTAAAAAACAATTACTTATAAAGTTAATTTATTATAATACAATTCTAAAATTAACCTATATATGAACCTATTTACAAATTTATTTATATACCTATTTGTTTATATATAATTTTTCATTTATATATCTTTTTATTTACTTTTTTTTGGTATTAAGATGAGGCCTTGCTCATATGTTTATTAGTAATTTTAGTTATACATATTAATACACTATATATTAAAGATATACAGTCAAACCTCTCTATAATCACACCCTCTGGGATAAAGATTTATGTGCTTATAAAAATATTTTTACTAAGATGTGCTTATAAAAAGGTTTTTTTAATATGTTTATATATAATTGGTTTCAAAATAAATGTGCTTATAAAGAGGTTTTTTATATGATATGCTTATAATAAGTGTGACTATAGAGGGGTCTGACTGTACTAAGATTGTAAAATACAAAATAAAAACTATATGCAAGAATTAAAGCTCAGACAACTTTATCTGTGACCTAAACTGACTATGGTGGTCAAGACCTACCTAGATTTGTAATGTTAGAATATGATTATAAGATGTACTATGATTAATTCAGAGTGTCAACCATATATCGATTTTCCTAATAGCCTGTTCAATTGATAAACAAGTATTAGAATGTAGATGTAATTGATCTGCTATTCTATATAAACATGAGTATGTATAGTTTGTATATGATCTTTTGTGATGTCTAATTTGTTGTGTTTGTTGTAGAGTATTGTAATTGTTAAAAGTTTAAAAAGATGTAATGTTATTATTTTTTTTCCAGTTGGAGAAATCAATACAATAAGGCTTTCATATTTGGTTATAGATTTGGGCATTAATATCAAGAAGTGTTTGAATAATAGTTTGTAAAACTATTTTAATAGGTATGTTGTAATTATGAATTGTTTTAATTAGGGCTTTGGGTATAAGGCCTTTAAGAATAAGATTCAGATAGAAGAAGTTTGCTTGGAATAGTATTCAGTCAAATGAGAGATAGTTTTAAATTTTATAAATAAGTTCATGTAGCTAACTAGTAGATAAATCAAGATTTGTTTTAAATAGAATGTGCTAAACTAATGAGTTAATAATGTTTGTAATAAGAGAAGAGTTAGAACATGTTAGCCAATGTAAGTGGGAGTCAGAAAGTTTATATCGAAAATAGTTGGAATTCATAAAAATAACTAGATATATGTTGTGAAAAGAAAAGTATATTGGTAGTTTATTAAATAGAGTTTTAACTTTAAAGGCTTTTGATTGATTAAGCTTGAAGCTAGTAAAATTTGATGAAGGTTTTTGGTTATGATTAAGTTATAACTATGTAGATTTTTAGTCTATTTAATGATTAATATAAGCCCATTCATTGTTTCTTTTTTGTGATGACCACATTGCTAATATATAAGCTTTGCAGATATTTTTGATAAAATGTTTGGTAGGAAGCTTAACAGAATTTTGTTTCCATTGTAAAATATGAAAAGAATTGTAAATATTTGTATATTGGAAGATTAGCAGCAAAGAAAAATTGTATTCTTTTGCTAAAGAATTAGTCATATTATTAAAAGTATTGTCTGTATGAGCCTAAACTTTATAAAATTTGATGTTTAAGTTAAAGGATTTAATGATATTAAGAAAAGTGTGCCATAAAGGCTATGTGTTAAATTTAAAAAATTTGTTAAGATTGTTAAGTTGAGTAGAGAGTTTGTAAAACTTGGAGATAACTGATTGTGAGTCAGTATAGATTTGAAGTGTTGCATTGTGAGGTACAGTTGAGATTGCTAATAAGATAGAAAAGAGCTCTGCCTTATAAGCTGATAGCCAATGATGGATTTTAGCTGAAAATTTATGAAGCACTTGGTTGTTATTATTAACTTGAACCCATTTAATGCCCATTAAGCTTTGTTTTGTTCCAATATCAGTTACTGATTCATCTGTATAAAAAATGAATTCTTTATAAGATAAATTGTTTCAGAAAATTTCTTCAAGTTTGTTTGAACAGTCATTGGGTTTAAAAATTTCTGTAATAGTTGAATTTGATATATTGATAGTAGGATGATTATGAAGAATTTATAAAGAATGTTTAATTGTTGTTGAATAAATAAGATCCAGGTAATTAGCATTAAATTTGAGTTTAGAGGTTTTTCTTCCTAGGAAGCTAGTACAAATAGTTGCAAAAATGTTAATTGTACATATTTGGTTAATTTTGTTTGAGTTAAGGTAGCATTTAGTGCATGGTGTACAGTTCAATTCTGGAAGAGAATAGTAGTAATTGTGTTCTAAATCAATATTAATGTTTTAATGTAATATGAAAACCTGATTTGTGTTTGGAAGATATTTGCGAATTTTGCCAATAATGATTTCATCATTATCATTATTGTAGGTAAGTAGCCAAGGTTTGAGTTATTTCTTGATTGGTAAAGTGTTGTATGCAAAGGCATTAACTTCAAAAGGTTGAAAATGAGAAAGGATTAAATAATGTGTTCTATCAGATAGAATTGTATCTTCCAGATAGGTAAACCAAGAGGGTTGTCTTTCTTTTATTAGTTGACAAAGTCTTAATAAAAGGTGGTGCCATTGGAGTAGTATGCTGTTGTCTGCAGTACATAATTGTTCTAAATAGAGTATGTTGTTTTTGTGAAGTTGTTTTCTAAAAATATAATATTTGGGATGTTGACTAAGTATTGGTTCTAATGATTGATAACCATCATGAACAGTGTTAGGCCACAAAACATTGGAGTTTGCTAGAATTGAAATGCTAAAATGTTGTAGGAGTTGTATGATTTTAAAATTAAGTGTAAGTTTGTTAGGTCTATCAATAAGTGGTTGCTATGCAGAAGAATATTGGTAGCAGATCAGAGGTTGTTTTAAAGTTGCTGTAATCTAAGTTTAATAGAAATGCTAAGAATTTCGGATTTGTTAATTCTTTGTTGAAAGCAGAATATATGATGTTGTAGTTGAATGTTCCAAATATTATATACATTGTAGATATGAGAGTTTAGCATAGTATTGTTAGAGCTAGTACAAGAGAGTTTAGCTTTGTGTTTAATCATAGTAAGATATTTGAATAAAAGTTTGTCACAGGTAGAATATTTAAGAATGATATTGTGTAGTCTGTATTCAATAGTAAGAATAATTACAGTATTAGTAATATAAATGGCTTGTTTGTCTGTAATTTTTTTGGTGCCTGTAATATTGATAAGTTAGATTGTTTCATTATAAATTAGTTGACTTTGTTTAGTATATGAATTATTAAGAGTGAACCAACATTCTAGAAATTTGAATAGTTGGTTAGCATGAATTGGTGTAAGTAATGAGTTAAAAAAGTGAATAGAAATTGTAAATGGTATATTTAAGATAAGAATTGATTTAGTTGGATTAATTTGAATATTAGCCATATGGTAGAAGGAGGTAGCTGTAGCAATAATTGATTGTAATTCTTCTTTGGATTTAGCTATCCAAAGTGTATTATCCATATATGCTAGTACAGATACAAAGGTTTAAAGTTGTTAAAACTTTGGTTGAAACAGACTAGTATTCCACCTTGTAGCCAAAGTGTATTCTGAAAAGTCTGAAGCTATTTTGGTTATGAGAGGATCATAGTAAATTTTCCAAAATAGTGGAGTAATGGTTTCTCCTTAGTCAATGCCATTTTTGATATTGTAGGAATTAGTGAGATCTAAATTTGTAATAACTTAATTGTGTTGATTAGTAAGCAAGTTGATAAGAATGTTAATAAGATTAGGTAGCATTTGTAAGTGTGTTAAAGATTTGGTAAAGAGTGTAAGATCTACAGAGTCATAGGCTTTACTTATATTCTGAGATAAAAGCCAGAGTTGTTTCAAGTTACAAGAAGCTTCTTTAATAATATTGTTAAGTATATGTATAGGGATAGCTGTGTTATTACCAGATAAAGCTATATAATTAAAAGATGATAAGATTTTATGATAAGTAAAGATATAATTAAGCTGATTGGTAAGAAGTTTTGTGTAAAGTTTTTTAATATGTTCAAGTAGACTAATAGGTCTGGTGTTGGTTAAATTGGCATCAAAGATAGATTTTTTAGAAATAAGAAAAATTCTTCCTTCTTTTCATTGATTTGGAATTTGATCAGATGTAAGATAGCAGTTAAAAAGAGCTGTAATTGTATTAAGGAATGCTGTTCCAGCATGTTTAAGCATCTTATAGCTGATGCCTGATGGTCTACATGCTTTGTTGTTAGGAAGTTGATTAATAACTTTAAGAACTTCTATAGAGGAGAATTCTTTGAATACTGGTTGATACCATGTAGAATCGATATTAGGTTTAGATTGGTATTTTTGTTGTTACATTGTGTTAAATAATTGTGATTAGATGTTTTAAGAGGCTGTCCAATCATCAAAATATTGTTAAATATGCTGTTTGATAAGTGATAATTTGGTAATAACATTATTAGGTTCTTTAATATTGTCAAACTTAACAGGATCTTTGTGTCAGTTAAGTATACTATTAATCATTAATATTGAACTCTTTTGGAGTTTAGTGCATCTTTTAGCTATGTTGTTATTAATTTGTTCTCTTATATTTCTAATGTTTTCTAGGTTTCTAGCATAGTAGAGTGTTTTTTATTTAGTATTGGTTGCAGATATCTAGTTAGATAAAAGGTTAGGATCCTGAGACAGTTCTGATATATTAAGATGATAAAGAGAGTTGAGTTGGTAAATGTTTAAGTTGTGAAGTACAAATACAGAAGTGTGGTTCTGAATTGAAGCTTTGACTTGTCTAATAATATTGCCTAGTTTTTTAAGTTCTGAATATAATTTCGATGCCTTGAAGAAAAAAATATGTTGGAAGTTACGAACTGTGAATTTTTTATTTGAAATATGTTGAAGAGTAGCTAAAATAATATTAGTTTGAATTTTATGCCAGGATGTTTCAAGTAATTTTGTAATATTAGTTGTAAGAGAAGCATTATTGTTTTTAAGATTGGATATAACTTGGTCAGAGAAGTTTTGCCAAAGGTCTTGATTCATTTGTTTATAGACAAATATTTTACACTTAGTTTTGGTTGCTGATTGTTATTTATTAGTAATTGCATAAGGAAATTTCCAGGATGATATAAGTATGTTATGATCACTAAGTGTACTTTGATTGGCATCATCTGTGTGATAGGAAGTTAGATATTAAATAATTGAGTGGTTGGCTCAGATATAGCAATTCAACTACTATATCTGCTACTATGCCAGATAGATAACAAAGATTGTATATGTTTTGCTAAATCGTACATATTGTTGTGTTAAAGAAAATGAATTAGTTTTAGTTTGATAGATAATGATTGTGAGTTGTCAGAGACATTAAAGTCACCCATGACAATTGGTCATATATTATTTGTGTTTGCTTCTTGAATCCATTATATAAAGCTGTTCTAAATAAGAAGTCTAAGTTGGAGGTCATCACAAGGTAAATAGACTGATATAATGCAAAATTTGAAATCATATTTGAAAAAAAGATCAATTGCAATAGCATATCCAGAAAGGTTAAGTGTTTTGTAAACATGTAGTTTAAGATGCTTTTAAATCATGATAGCTGTTCTGGGTTTACAACTATCAATATATAATTAATAATAGGTAAAGTGTTGAGATCTTGGAAATTTATCATGTGCATTGTTTTGTGAGATTTTGGTTTCTGTAATGCTAGCAATATTAATATTATGAGCTAGACAGTAGTTCTCTCATGTTTGTTATTTTAAGTTATTATTGTATCCTCATGTATTATATATGCATATAGATAGATAAAGTGGTTTATATGAGATAGGTGTAGGTGTATCAGCTGTTAGTGCTTGGGAGGCAGATTGGGTATAATTATTGGAATGAGAGCTAGAAGATGTGGCTATATAATTAGAATTAAAGATAGATAATAGATTAGTAGATAGGAGTACTAAAGATGAGTTATCAAGAAACAGTTAGTCAAGTGAAGGTGAATAAATATAGAATGAAGTGTTATTTGGTATTGTTAGCAAAAGTAAATGCTTGTAAAGTTTATATTGAAAAGGTTGAATAAGATGGTGTTCATAAAGAGTAGAATCTGAGTGATCAGTATATATATGTAGTTCAGTTTTGTTTTGATTAATAGATATTTTAAAACTATGCTTGAAAGAATGTTTTTGAAGATAGGATAGGAATTCTCTAAATGTTATATAGTGGTATATAGTAGGTAGATTATATAATAATAGAAATTTGTTATAGCATATATTTGTTCCTGTAAGGAGTGGAGTGTTGAAAACAGAAACTTAGAATATTGAGTTATTTTCTATAAGATTGTTCACTATTTGAAGCTTGGCTTGCACAGCTGTGAAGATTGCCATAGTCTGCCTTGTATGTTGGATCTGACTATTATTAACTTGGTTCTTTACATAAATGAGCTTTACCACCTACCCACTTACATCATTTTCCTTACCAACTACTAAGAGTGTATCTCTTGGCAAAGTGGTGGCTGCATCTATAAAGTTTGTAGAAAACAAATTTATTAAAAAAGAGTTTCCTTAAAGAAGAAAAATTCTTCAATTAAGGAAGGTATTGAGTATGACATTTTAAATTTGTCTTGTAATATTTTGTTTGCTTCTGGATAGGCAGCTTCTCAGTAATAAGTATTGATTTGTAGGTATGTTAGAGATTTGTCAAGAGAGTTAAAGAATGTCAAAACTCTTGCCAATAGTTCAGTGCTAGTAGGTTTGGAGGTAATAAGTTCTACTGCTTTTTGTTTGTCAAGTTTGTCAATATGATGGTTTTGTGTTGCAATGTTTTGATATAAATTAAGATATAAATAAAAGTAGTAGCTGTGATGTTTGGGATTGGTAAAAACATTATTGATTTTGCAAGCAGATTTTTCTATTTCTTGTTGCAAGCTCATCAAGAAGAGATATAGGAATTTGTTTGTTAAAGGATGCTTCATGTTTGCTGTTTTTATAGAATATAGATGAATCAATTTCAGATTGTTTCCAAACTTTATTTTCTTGTTTTGGAAAGTCTACATATGATTTTTTAAAAATATTATTTAGTAATTATGGAAAATTATATTGAAATTAAAGGTTGGAAATTGTAGTGAATGGGGTTGTATTTTCTAATTCTTTTCCTTTGTTTTTGGATTCTGTTTTTTTTAAGTAGAAACAATTTTCATCTGTGCAAGTAAGAATATAAAAGTTAGCTGATTTTATTATTTCATTACAACATTCTTGTAAATTGTGAGGTTGTTGAATTGTATTTCAGTAGGTAAGGTTTCTTTAAGATAAAAAATAAATTTCTGTCAGATTTGGTATTTTAAGAAGTTAAATACTTTGGTTTCATCTAATATTTGGATAAATTGTCAGTTGTATGTTGGAAAAAATTGTTTAAATTATTGTTTTAAATAATCTAAAGAATTTGCAAGAGATGAAATGTTTAGTTTTTGGTAAAATAGTATTTTTGGAATATTAAAATCAAAATAGATATTAAATTTGCTATCAGATCTAATTATGACATATTGCTTTTTTTTGTTATAGTCAGATACTTTTGATATAATGTTAAATCTTTTAAATCAAAGTTGGAAGTCTTTAGCAAATTTGATGTAATCAATTGCTTGATAGTTGTTTAAAAGATATAAATGAATGCAAGCCAGATTAATACAAAGTTGAATATAGTTTTGGTTGGTATATGGGGGGAAAATAGTTGAAAAGCCAAAAATTTTGGATTAGTTGAGTTTTGTAAAGAGAATTGTAGTAAATGCCAGAATAAGTTTTTTGAAAGTTTTTTCAAGTATATTGAAAGGAATAGTAATTGCTTTGTCTGTATTAGAATTAGTTTTTTGAATAAACTCAATAAGAAATTTAGGTCTGTCTCTAGCCATTTTGTGAATAATATAATAAAAGCTAGCTTTAAGGGCCTTTTGTTTAGAGGTTTCTGATTTGATTTCTTTATTAGGATAAAAGTTATGTAGATAAGATTTAAGAAAGTTAAAATTTTTTTTTGAAAATTCAGTTTAAAGTTGTAATTTATTCTTCATATCTTCAAAAATTGGAAAATTAGCAAGTTAGTCAAATATTGAATTGGCATTAACTTTTTGTTAGTTGTTAGTAGTATTAGTTTGTGTTGGCTATTGTTGTTGTTTACTTGTTTGTTGCTGTTGTTGCTGTTATTCATTAAAGTAAAGTGGATTTTGGTATAGCAGTTGTTGATATTGTTGTTGATGTTATTGGTTGTTATTATTATTAGTAATGTTATTGTCAAGATCCATATTATTTGTAGTATTGCTGTTGTTGTTAGGTAAGGTTGTAAAAGTAAGTTCAGATGTGAGTGGATTGTAAGAGCTAATTGTTTGTTGAAGTTTTTAAATGAAAGTAGAAGAAGAGCTTGACTGTTAAGTGAATTATTATATACTAGTACAGGCTTTGTGATAAGGTTTATCATTATATAAAGTAGCATCAGTTGCCAGGTAATGTTGGTTATTTATTTCTTTATAGGTAATGGGTAGGTTGCATTTAGCACAGAGATGGTTATGAATAGTAAATAAAGGGTATGCTGTAGGTAATGACAAGACAAATTCAGTAGAATTTGCAATTGTGTTTGCTAAAGTTTTTTGATCTTTAAGTTTTTTGATGACATTTGTAGTTTCATGTTGTTTGTAGGTTTAGTTAGTTGTTGAAATAAAGTGTGTATGGTATTTGTCACAAAAGCATATAACAACAGAACTGGATTCAGGTGCTTTGAAGTAATGACTGCATTTGGTGCTTCCTCTAAGTTCAGTAATATTGCAATTTTCAGGTTGTTTGTTGGCAGGAATAGGACAAGATGAAGTTGGTGCATTCTCATAAATACCAATTCTGAAGCTTTTAGGACACTTCTGGTAGAAATACTCAAGGTCAATGGTATCAGGTGCAGTTGTTACAAAGATTGGCATTTTGATCTAAAAATAGATTATTAAGTGTATTTTTTAAAAAAATTTGGTTTATTTAAGGGTTACTAGACTAATTAGAAAAGTTTGGAAAAGAGTTTAGGTTATAGATAAGCTGATTGGATGTTTAGAAAATTCTAATAGGTCCCAGAAAAGTGAAAGTTCCAGTATAATCTAGCAAGTTTTCCTAAATTGCCATTGAAAAAACCTGCAAAGAGCAAGTTTTTGTTTTCACTTTTTGCTTGTATCTTAATGAGTTTTAGTTCAGTTTTAACAAATTATATATCAAAATGTTCATCTCAGTGAGCTGAACAACTTTGAATAGGTAAGAAGATAGATTTAATTAGTAAAATTATGTATAAATAAACAAAAACCAAAAACTATTTTTTTGAAAATTTTTTAGCAGCCAAGTTTTATTGGGAAATAAAACATAGCCATTTAGAAGAAGAAAAGTGTGCTGGACAACTTCACTTAAGAGGTCAAGTAAGGTTTACTTAATAGAATGTTAAGAAATAATCAAATGTTTTTTTTGTAGTTTTGGTATAAATGTTCTACTGAGAGAGTTTTTATATCTTTTTATTTACACATTATTCATTATATATATATATATATATATTGTTTATATGTTTATTTGTTGTTTATATATTTATTTTTTATGCACTTTTGAATTGTTTATATACTATTTTATTGTTTATGTTGTTTACACATTTTTGAGTTATTTATATACAATTTTATTGTTTACACATACTTGAGTTGTTTATACATTATTTTTAATTTACATACTTAAGTTGTTTATATATTTTTAAGTTGTTTATGCACTCTTGATTTGTTTACATATTTATTTATTGTTTATATACCCATTTCTTGTTTATATACTCTTGAGTTGTTTTTATATTTATTATTTATACACTCTTAAGTTGTTCATATACTTATTATTATTCATGTACCTATTTTTTGTTTATGTACCTATTTATTGTTCATATACTCTTAAGTTATTCATATATCTATTTATTGTTTCTATATCCTTAAGTTGTTTATACACCTATTTGTTATTTATACATCTTTAAGTTGTTTATACACCTATTCATTGTTCATATATTTATTTGTTGCTTACATATTTGAGTTATTTATATACCTTTAAGTTGTTTTTAAACCTTTGAGTTGTTTATATATTTTTTTATTATTCATATACCTATTTATTGTTCATATATTCTTAAGTTGTTCTTATATCTATTATTTATATATCCTTAAGTTGTTCATCTATTTATTGTTCATGCATTTATTTATTATTTACTATCCTTAAGTTATTTATACACTTATTTATTGTTCCTATATTCTTGAGTTGTTTCTAAATCTATTTATTATTTATATACTTATTTGTTGTTTATGCACCTATTTGTTGTTTATATACTTAAGTTGTTTATGCCCTTATTTGTTGTTTATATATTTTTAAGTTGTTTACATATCCTTGAGTTGTTATATACATTTGAGTTATTTATACATTTTTGGGTTGTTTATACACTTTTGAGTTGTTTGCATATTCTTAAGCTATAAAACACTCAGCATTGTAAAATAAAATCTTAGTAATTAGTACTAAGTAGAATTTAAAGCAATATTTTTTTAACCTTTCTGATATTTTTAAAACTTATAAATTTTTTATTTCTTATTTAATTTCTCAATCTTTTGCATCTTATTGTATTAATTATTAAAAATCAATAACTTTAAAAATAAAAAAATAATATATCAAGGCATTATATATTGTGAGATTTAAAAACATAACCAGTATATATAATAAAAATTCTGAATATCAAAAATGCTAGGCATGTCTAATATATTTGATTTTTTTTTTTTTTTTAATATTAATGGTGAGGCCATGCCTCTATCTTTATTGAATATTTAATTGAGATTTTATATGAAGTACAATTCTGCTTTTAAAATATTATAGAAAGAATAGAAGCTCAGACTAATTTATCTGCGACCTAAACCAACCGGAGTGGCCAAGGCTCACCTAGATTTGAGTGTTAGTGATTATGTATAGAGGATTAGTTTGATATTTAATCCATTGGATATACCAAGAGTTTATTTTTAATCTAATAGAATTGAGTGGAAAAGAATGTGATGAAAGTGAGACAGTGTTTGAAGGTGTGTTGTATTCAGGGATTTGGACTGTAGATCTTGAGATACAGTATGGAATCCAGATTTTATGGTAAATTTGTTGATTAAGATGAAGTAAAAACTTGATAACAAGTGTTGTAATTACTTTTTTGGATGACAGGTTTGCAATAATGTCAATGAGTTCATTTTATATAAGACTCATTAACGTTAAAAAGATTGAAGATAAATCTGGTATACTGTAAATAGTCATACTACTCAACAACTTGATTTGGTTATATAAGTTGGTTATAATATTTGAAGTAGTGTCAAGTGTTTTAGTATTTATAGTATGTTGTAGTGAAATGTCTATAAGGCTGTATAGCAATTGATGAGATGGGCAGGTTGTTCAGTGAAGATGAGAACTAATTTGATAACATTGGTTACAGATAGGTAAGTATAAGTGATATCGTTTATGTAAAATGTGTGGGGTAGGAAGATCATCTAGTAAAATTTTGATTCTGAAGGATTTAAGAATAGAGGACTGAAAGCTGTGCGAGAAGTTTGAGATCTTTTGATTATTGTTAATGTATAGCCAGATGGCTTGCCAATTGACTTGGTTAAGGATTTTGTTCCATTTTTGAAAGCGATGTGTAATCCATAATGCATAAATATGTGCATGACATATTGTATGAATACTACAGTGAGTAGGTAATTTTAAAGGAAAGTTTTCAAGATTTAAAATATATACAGAGTTGTAAATATTGTAGGGCATAAAGGTAAGATATGACAGGTTGTAGTGTCTGTGTGTGAGTTAGTCTGCAAGGTTATTGTACTGATTGTCCTGATAGGCAGTAACTTTGTGGAAAATAATATGAATATTATATAATTTGACAAAGTTAATAAGTGTATTCCATAATGAGAAGTATGATGTATGTATGTATGATGAAATATAGGCTGAATTTGAGAGACTATAATATTTAGAAATTACAGACTGTGAGTCAGTATATATATGTATAGTACAGTTTCTAGGAGCAGTAATCAGGGCTATTAGGATAGCAGTAAGCTCAGCTTTAAATGAGTAAAGCCAGTATCTTATTTGGGCTTGGAAGATATATATTATATTATTGTTTAAAATTTGGGCCCATCCAATGCCCATGGAGCATTGTGAGGTGCCCAGGTTGATGACAGAGTCATCTGTGTAAAAATGAAGTTCTGATAGTTGTGCATTATAGTTAGCGATTTGTTGAAGGTTGTTTGTTAAAGTACTGGGTTCAAATATTGTTGGAATTAAGTATGTTGTAATGTTAATATTAGGAGAATTAGGGATTTGAATAGATGTCAAATTGCAATAAAGTACATAAGATCAAGGTGGTTAGCATTGAAGTTGAGAGTTTTGTTGTATGTGCTGACTCAACCAAAGAATCTAGACGAGAGATTTATAGGGATGTTGATTGTGTATTTGTTGACAATTGTATAAAAATTGAGAGAGCAACTTGGACATATTTGTGATTGAATTGGTGAAAGTGGGTATAAGTGAGTAAATTGTTGTTCTATATGGCATTGCCAATGAGTAATAAAGTTAGTTCATGAAGAAGAGGGCTGTCTTCTGGCTTTATCAGTAATGATTTGATAATTAAATACTGTAATAAGCCATGGTTTTTTCCTTAAAGAAAAGTGTCCAGTTGAATAACTGTAGTAGTTTATATTAGGTAAGTGTAGGTGTTGATAAAAAGTACGATTATATAAATGACTTATAGTTTGGTCTTCTAGATAATTAAACCAGAGTGGTTGTTTGCCTTTAGGGATTTTATTTATACATGTAGATATGTGTTTCCAGTCTAGAAGACATGATTTATCGAATGTAGTTAGTTGATCTAAATAGAGAATACAGTAGTATCTAAGTTGTTTTTTGAAAGTTGAGTATTTTGGATGTGATGAGAGTAATGATTTAAGTGAAATAGATCCTTCTTAAATGGTGTATAGAATATTATATAATGGGTTGGATAAAAATGTGATACCAAGATGGTAAAAAGTTAGATAATTTTAAAGTTAACAGTATGTTTGTTAGGTTCATTAATGATAGAATTATTATGTATCAGAATACTAGTAGATGACCACTGGTTGTTCTGAAGTTGCTAGAGCCTAATGCGAGTACTTGTTCCTAATAGGTCAAAGGAATTAAGTCTCTTGGTAAAGTTTGTAATATGATATTGTAGTTGAATATCTAATATATTACGGATATTGTATAATTGGAAGTGGAGTAATATGCTAGTAGGAACTGTGTGACTAAGTTTGGCTTTACTCTTGACAAGTCCTATATGACTTGTAAGCATTTTGTTACATGTGTATTGGTTAAAAACAATGTTGTGTAGTCAATATTTGATTGTAGGAATAATGACAGTATTGATAATATAATGTGCGTGTGTATCAGTAATTTGTTTGGTACTTGCGATTTTAACAAGATGTAATGATTCTGCAGTGATGAGTTTGGTTTGTTTGGCTTGTTTGTTATTAAGTGTAAACCAGTATCCAAAAAATTTGAATAGTTCATTTGGTGAATGAAGATTGAGAGAATGGTCATTATATATGATAGAGGTATAGTTAATTTGTTTGTTATTAGTTGTAAGTACAGATTTGGAAGAGTTAATTTGTATATTAGCCATGTTAAAGA
>CAJVQA010006162.1:0-15228 GCA_910591915.1 Cetraspora pellucida
AATATAGATTTAGTTTTGGGTATATTGAATTTGATATTAAACTTAGAATGTAATATTTGTTGAGCTTCAGAATAGAAGCTTTTGTTATAAGCTTCTTTGATTAAAGAAATAGAAAGTTTATTATTTTTAAGAATATAGAAATATGTAAATACTTTAGCTAAGTATTCAGTACTAGTAGGTTTGCTAGTGATTTTTTCAATAATTTGTTATGGATAATGATTGTTAATTTGGTCATTATTGGCAACAGCACTAAGATAGGCTTTGAAAAGGCTATAAAAATAATAGCTTGCATATACTTGATTAGTTTCAATATTGTTGAATTTAATAAATTCTTTTTTGGTATCAGAGGCAAGTTGGTGAAGAAAAGTGATAGGTGTAGGTTTGTTAAAAGTAGGGCCTTAGACTAGTCTTTGTTAAATATAGAGAAGTCAAAAATAGGATATGTCTATTTAGGTTTGGGCTGTATATTAGTTGGAGCTGAAAAATAATCATATAAGTCAATAAAAAAAAAAGGAGATAAGTTTTTAACATTATGTTCTGTATCTTTTGATAGTGTTGTACAGTTTTTAACTGTACAAGTATGAATATAATATAGAGCTGCTTTGAAACATAATTTAGAGTGCTCTTGTAAAGAATCAATAAAAGTAATTTTAAATTCAGAGAGTAAAAGAGCTTTGCATGTATTAGATAATTTGAGAGCAATTTAGTATTTAATATAGTTGAATGTTTTTTTCTGATCAATGTTATAAAATTGTTGTTTGTAGATATTAAAAACTTTTTCAAACCAGGCTTTAAATTCTGGTAGATAATTTTTTAAAGATGAAATTTAAAAGGTTTGAAGAAATCTTTTTTTAGAAATATTAAGAGAAATGTTAATATTAAATATATTATCATTTTGAATTTTAAAAAGTAGTTGATTGATATTGTCTTTACTGAAATTATAATATAATTTGAAGTGGATAGGATAAAGTTTAAGGTCTTTATAAATCTTTTTTGCATGAATAGTTTTATATTTGTCATAAAGAATAAGATGTAAGCAAGCCAAATTAAGAGCTATTTGTTTCTGATTAGTAGTGATATATAAAGGAATGGAGTTCTGAGAAGCAAAGATTTTTGATAGTTTAATTGAGTGAATAAAGTTGTAGTGAATTCTTTAAGAAGAGAAATGAAAATGAAATGGATTGATTCAAATGAGATAGATATTAATTTGTTAATTAAAAAGTTTGCATCATAGATGAGATCAGTTAAGAATATGGGTCTTTTGCCTGCTAAAGTTTTAATTAAATATTTGTAATTAAGTTTTGATTTAAGACTTGTATCAGATGCTGGTTAAATAATTTTTTCTAAATAGATGTTGATGAGATATAGTTTAATGAAAATAAGCAGTTGTTAAGAAATCAGGTTATTGAGTTTGGTATTGTTTTTTATAATATTAGTTACTGGGTATTTTTTAAACCAGTCAAGGTCATTGCTAGTATCTTTTTGAATTTCTTTTTTCTTTTGTTTTTGTTGTTTAGAATGCTCTTGTTTTTTGTTTTTCTTTAAAAGAAAGGATTTGAGAAGTTGGATTTTTTTATTAGATTTTATTAGTTGGATTTTAATTAGAGCAAAAATTGGTTTTTGTTTAAGAATAAGAGAAGGGATAATTTGTTTTTTAGAATTAGAGAAGGAAGTTTGAGTGTTTAAGCTAATTAGTTTGGATTTAATTAAAGCTGTAACAATTTGTTATTAGAATATAAAAAAAGAGGTTTGGACAAAGGTTTAAGTTTAATATCTAATAAACCAGAAATACAAAGTCTGTGAATTAGGCTTTGCTTAAAGATTGTGCAAATTGCATAATCAGAAACATGGCTACTTTGTTCTGTAGCCATACAAGGAATATTTTTAGTTTTGAATATAAGGCATATATAGTAGTGTTAAAAGTGTGCAACAATTGCAGAAGGTGTAAGATCTATTTGGAAACTAGAAAATAGTATGTGAGGTTTAGAAGAAGATAAATCAAATTGTTGTTGTTTCAGAGTAGATGATTAAGATAGTTCATCAGAAATTTTTTTAAAATGATTAACAGAGATGGTAGAGAAAGTTTAAATCATAGGTTATCCAAGAGAAGTAGAGTAAGAAATTCTATAAAACCAAGAAGTGAAGCTAGTATGATATGTTCTACAAAAGCATGTAGCAATAATAGGTTGTTAAGAAATTTTAAAATAATGATGTTTATTATTAGTATCACAATTGATTAAATTAACATCTGCTAAAAATATATGTAAAGATTAAGGCTTTTCTTTGATCATTTCTATACCATGATAATCTTTATATTTACTATAATAATAGTCAATATTATAGAAGTCAAAGTCTTCAAAGACTAAAGTAGGCATAGTTTAAGGTTTAAAAATTAAAAACAAGAGAGTGTGACAAATAAGGGTATAATGAGTAAGAGGATGTGACAAATAAGAGAATATAACAAATAAGTAATACAGGATGTGCAAGCTAAGTAGTTACAATGATTAATATTGAACAAATTTTTGTATTAGTTAATTGAGCCAAAAATAGAAAAAAATTAAAATTTATGTTAAATTAATAAATAATATGATTTTTGGTAGTGATCTGCAAGTACTAGGCGTTCTAAAATACAGGACCTTCTCAAAAAAAAAAAAAATTTTTGCAAAAAATAACAGAAGTTTTGTAAAGGAGTTTTAAAGCTTTTTTACATAAAATCTTCAATATTAATCCAATATTGATGTATAATATATTAAAATAAAACTCTAAGTGAGCTCTGTCTTTTTGTTTAAGATAACAACTAAGGTTAGCTTAATAGATTATTAAAATAAAATTAGATAAAGTATTTTGAGTTTAATAAATATATTTTACTATACAAAGGTCCGGAAGATATAAAACTAGGTTACTTATATGTAAAATTTAGTTATAAACAATTTTATTTAGAAGACCAGAAAAGGTTTACTTAATAAATTATTTAGTTATTGCTAGTTTATTATTAGAGAATTTTGGTATAAGTGATCATTGGAAAGAGTTAATGATTTGCATTTTTTAAATATTTCTTACATTTTGTATTTTTTATATAATGAATTAAAAAACTTATTCCTGTATTATTATTATGTTTTAAAATATTTTTACAGTATGTACATTAAATATAATTATCTAATAAATTAGATTATATAGTATAACAAATAAGTATTGATGAGTTTACATAATTAATACTTAAAAAAAGCAGATATTTTACCTATTTGAGGATCATATTAAACAAAATGACCTTCTTTAAAGACCTACAACTCTGGTTTGTTTTTCTTATGCTTTTTATTAATCATAGTTACTTTAGAACCTTTATTAACAATTGTTTCTATGCTTTCATTAAATGTGATGATTTTAATGCTTTTATTAGTACTAGTTATTTTTGAACTTTTATTTTTATTATTACTAATAGCTAAATAGATACTTTGCATTTCTATTTAAATAAAATTTTATATTCTATTAAATATATTTAAGAAAAAATATATGTGGCTATAAATTTTAAATATGTATACTATATTATAGCAGTTCAATACCAAATAGCATAACCTAAAAAAAAACTATAACTTAAATTTAATTTTTTAAATATGTATAAACTACACTCTTGTACTAAACAATTTCTGGTTTTTTTTGTTAATATTAAATGGCAAATGTGATTCCTGTTACTTATATATTGCCTTGCATTGTATTACTTATCAATAAACTTTATGAAAAATATGCATATATATGCATTATCAATTTTTTATTTTGCTGATTTATATAAAGTACATACATATATACATATATTTAAAACAAGTGGTGCTGTTATAAACATCAAGAAAAAGTTTGTAAGTATAATTATTGGCACTACTATAATTAGTAATTTATAGAAAGTTACTGAGTATAGTTATTTGAATTGAAAATTCTAAAGAAGCAAGTTAACAACTAATTAGTTCAAGTTTTAAAGCAACTATGTCTTAAATTTAAAATTTTTCAACCAATTAAATTAATCTAATAACTTATATTATCATAAAGTTAACTAATAAAATTACTTAAAATAATATGCTAACTAAAAAATTTTGCAAAGTTAAATTAATAATTAAATATTATTGGGCTGTTTGGTTTTTTTTTAAAGCCCAAAACGATTTAGTTTTCAAATAAACCTGGCCTAAGCCTGGCTCAAACAATATTAGGCTTAAAAATATAGACCCAAACTTGGTCTAAGCCTAGCCTAATTCAAATATTATCAGGTTTAGCTTAGTTCATTTTCATCTCTAGATACAACCAATCAGGTTTTACTCATTATTGAAAGCCTAGAACATCTATACAAAGTGTAATATTATATGTATATAAAGGAATGTTAATAACTAATGTTATATAAGACTTTAGTACAAACTCATGATAAGACTACCAAATGTAAAAGACCAAGAAACTAAGAAGACAAAAGCCTACTTGAAAATTTTTAAGTAAAAAGATAGTACAAACCTTTGACAATACTATCAAACTGATAAAAGTTTAGAAAACCCCAATAAGAAATAAGTAGATGTAACTGGATGAAAAAATGTATAAAGAAACACATGACCAACCAGATTGCTGAAATTGTTAAAAAAAAAGGATACTAAGATATACCATACTGAGCTATCTGGATTGGAAGTCTGAAGAGTCTGTCAGATTTTGAGTTGAATAGTAGAAGGATAAAGAGAAGAAGTTAAAAAAGTAGATACTAGGGTTTGAATAAACTTTATAAATATAGAAATAGTATAATGTAGTGGTTAAACAGGTAACCCCTATGACTGCAAGTGTTAGATAACTAAAACATGTTATATAAAACTAGATTAGCTATGTATAGGACACAAAAGGCTCTAGTAATAATGCTTCTAAAAATATACTATATAAAATAAAGTATAAAGTACTAAGAGTATAGATAAAAGTATCTAGACCTTCTTAACTGATGTATATATCAGAGATAATTTAGTAACACAGTAAAGTTTGCAGTACAGAGAGTTTAAATAGGCAATGCCCCTAGTTAGATTGCAGGTATGGCAGCTAGTATAGAACTATTGGCAGACTACTTAAATTAGACACCAAAAGTATATGTGTGGCTAGTTGTACTCTCTAATATAAGATGACTTCTTTGAGGCTTTAGTTGCAAGTTTCTATATTCTAATTTACTAAATAAAGCCCTAGTCCTAAAAGAGGCTAGATAAATATATATATATATATATATATATATATATTAAATACTAAGTTAAATAGAAGACAAAGCCAGAAAAATACAAAGCAATATAAATATATTATTAAACTCTAACAAATAATTAAGAGAGCAAAAAGTAAAAAGAATTAAGAAATAGAAAAAAAAAGTTAAAACAAACAACAAACTTAAAATTACTAAAAAAGAAATAGAAGTAATATTATCAAAATTATATAAGCAATATTAAAAGTCTGAATAAATAACATTAAAGATTGGCAAAGAATAATTAAAGAAAAAAGAAAAAAAAATAAAATAAGCACAAAGAAAACAGATAGAAAAAAACATAAACAAAAAATATAAGATGATTAAAACAGATTAAGAACAAATAATTGTTAGCTTACTAAATAGATTATATAAAAAAATTGTTCTGAACAAATTTATAATACAAGATAATAAAAAAGTTGATCTAATATCAAAGCCAAATGCAGTTTCAAACAGCCTGACAGCTTATTTTAAAAACCAATTTAGAAAAAAAAATCAAACTAGAATAACTAACAAAGAATAAAAAAAAGTATATAATATTAAAAAGTAAATTAATGAGGTCTAATATAAGAAAAGATAAAAAAAAAAAAAAATAGAAAAACATATTTAAAAAGCTCAAAATAAATACAGCTTTAGGAATATCAAGTATAAGTTACATATTAATAAAATATGCAGAGAAGAAATTAAAAAAAAATCTTTATAAATTTGATTTAGAAAAAGAATATATATTAAAAAAATGAAAAATAGCATAAATATATTTGATTTCAAAAGATGTAAACTAAGAATACTGTTTAAACAATATTAGCCTAATAGCATTAATTGAGACTTTCAAAAAAGTTATTATAAATATAGCAACAAAAAGACTAACCAGAGTGTTTATAGAAAAAGATATATTCAAAGAGCCAAACTTTACAGGTTTGCTAGACAATTTAACAAAGCAACCTATATATATATTAAACATAATAACAAAAAAGACACAAAAGAAAAACAAAAAAGTGTAAATATTGCTATAAGATATAAAGAAAGCATTTGACTTAGTTTTACTAAAAAGCCTAAAATAGACTCTTAAAAGAGTTAAAATACTATAGAAAATAAAAAAGTACATAATTAATTTCTTTTTAAGTAGCAACTCAAAGTTATCACAGCCTATAATTTAACAAAAGAAATAATAGCAGAAGATTAAATAAACCAAAAAAGGTAATCTCACTTCTAATTTGGCATCTTTTTTATGACCTACTACTTGAAAGAGTATAAGAAAAAAAGCATTAAATTATATAATAAAATAAAAAATAACAAAAAGTGTATGCAATGATAATATTACAAGTTACAAACAACAGCAATTGCATATGCAAATGATACAAGATGGATTGCAAGCAGCAAATAACAGTTGTTAAAGATTCTTAGCATTACAGAAGAGTTCTTTAAAGCTAACAATATTGAAATAAATAAATCCAAATCAAAACTTATAGTAATGAATACAAAAACTAAAGAAAAAAAAAAAAAAATTACTTTTGATTATAGCAAAATAATGAAAGAATCAAAAAACAAGATTATAAAATTATTAGAGATCTGGCTAAACAGAGAATAAAAAAAGCACTAGTCTGTAAAAAAGTAAAAAAAATAGTTAGTTAAACAGTTAAAGATCTAAGATACAAAAAAATGACAATAAGCCAAATTGCATATATAAATAATATAGTAATAATTCTTAAGCTAGAATATTTCTTACAGCTAACAAAAATATCAAAGATGATCAATAAAATATATTAACCATTAGTATATTTGGCTAAACATAAATACAATATGATGAAAACATTAAACAATTGCATAATTGAATATAAAAATCTAAAAAATTGCAAATTACTAAATCAAAAAATAACAACAAAGCAAATAAGTAATCTCTTTTTAAGACTTAATAGACATAACAGTCTGAGTAAATTAACAAGACTTAGAATTGCTTAAAAATGTCAAAAAGTAGATTTAACAGAAAATATTGAAACAATAAAATAAAACCAGAAGTAAAGAAGTTATTAAAGAATAATTTAGCCTGTTAAATAATAGCCAAAGCAAAAGAAATAGAAATAAACATTAAAGCAATAAGATGTTTGTAAAAAGTTTACAGTTATAGCAAAAAAATAAAAAACATGTTGAAGACAAAAACATAAATAACAAGCAGTAATACAATAAATGAATGAAGGTTATTGTATTTGAATTAGCTTGTAGATGCAAAAGATAACAACCTAATTATATAAAGACAGCTTAAAAGCTTTTAAGGGCTGTTATGCAAAAGAAAAAAAGCTAAATAGGTTAGTAAATAGAAAAAAAACACTTATAACATAAAATAATAAAGAAATACATAACTATTACAAAATAAATAGCTACAATATATAGATATTAAAGATTAAGTAAAAGAAAATATCAAAAGACTAAAGGAAAAAAAAATAAATTATACATGAACCAAAATACAATCAGCAACTCAGCAAAGTAATTTAAAAAAAGAAAAAATGCTAACAAAGCATTAGCTAACACATAAAGAAAAAAAAAGCATTTATGAAAATAAGCATATACAAAAGTTGTAAAAATAAATTAGAAAAACAACAAACAAATATAAAAGATAGATAAGACTAGACCTCAGTATAAAGATAATACTAAAGTTACTAGTAGAAAAGAGCAACAATAGAATAAATATAATATTAGAACAGTTACTAGAAAATAGAATAATAGAGGAATAGAAAAAAGATAAAATAAAACTGTTAGAATTAAACAAACAAAAAAAACTAGAAATAAAGCTAATTAGAAAACAAAAATTAAATAGTGCAATTACAAACTATTTAATAGAGATTCTAACAAGAAACAAGAAGATAGACAAAGAAAAATACATATTTTATACAAATGGTACATTATACAAAAAGAAAAAAAAACAGTACAGAAAGAATGAGTATTGGTTAAGTATAAGTAGATAAGAATAAAAATTGGCTAGAGAAAAAAACTGCATTAGGACTAAAGAGTTGGCCTTTAGCAATGATAGCAGAATTAGCAGCAATAAAGATAGCAATTCTAACAGTACTAAAAGAGAAAAACATATAAGTATATACAAATAACATCATAGTATTAAGAAATAATAATAAGGTAATTCAACTTTAAAAAAAAAATATGATGTAAATAATAAATATTATTAATCTGATTAAAAGCAAAAATGCTAAAATAGAAATAATTAAAGTGAAAAGTCATAGTGAAGATAAGTAAAATAACAGAACAGACTTTCTTGCAAAAAAAGAAGTAATTTATGAAAATATAATATATGTAAAGAAGGTCAATTGTAATAGAATAAAGTACTACTTAGAGTAGAAAAACAGAAAATTGATATACCAATAAGACTTCTGTATAAAATGATAAAAATACCAAAATTAGAGCCAGTTGAAGAAAAATGAACCTAATAAGAATATTAGAGCCAAAAATAGAAAATATAATACATAATTGGTTAAGTTTTTGAAAAGAAATAAACAGAACAAGAAGAGTTTATTGTATCTTAAGAAAACTTAGTACAAGAAGAGCTATAGCAATTAAGTACATAATATACAACTTATTAATACTTGAAGAATTAAACAAAAAAAGACTAGAAGTTTATACAACAGCAAAATTTTAGGTATACCAAAATAGAAAGAAAAAAATGCAGATATACTTAGCAAGTTGTAGTGAATAAAAAAGTTTGTAAAAGCAAATCCAAAAAGTTGCAATAGCAACAGCATAAAACAAACTCAAAGAGAAAAAAAAAACAAAATCTTATTATAAGTATTATACAAAATACTGTTCAGAGAAACAAAAACTGAAAAAATTACAAACAGAAAAGTGCTAATAAAGAAACTTACAATGCTAAAGGTAAAAAAAAAATTAAAATAACTTTTAAACAAGCAGACAACATAGAAGTGCATAGATAAAATAATAAAAACAGTATGAAACACTTTTATGATCAAGTATAGAAATGTGATGTAAAAAAGTACAAAAATAAAAAAAAAAACTAATATAATAAATAAAATGAAGAAAGGCACTTGTGCAAGAGAAAAGATGAACAAAAGAAAAAAGAAAAATAATCAAGCTAAAGAAAAAAAAAAGAAAAAAAAGCAAAAAAGACAAATTAAATAAAGACAAAAGCCTAAAAAACAATTAACATGCTTGTTACAGAAGGAGAAAAACCCTTCTGATATGGCTTTAAATAGTTAACTAAGCAGTTTATCTCTAATAGAGGTAGTGCAGCAGGTTGTATTTAGGTATCATTAGGGTAACCAAGTAATGCTAAACTTAGATATTAGAAAATTCTATATAATTATATATATATATACAGTCTACTTTTATTTATATTAACTTATTTAGATTGGTTTTAAATTATATTAATAGTGATATTAACAAAAGATTATATTAAAGTTAATATACAGTCTTCCCCCTCTATAATCACATCCTTGGTTTTAAGAATTTGGTCCTTATAGAGAGGTTGTGCTTATATAGAAGTTAAATTTTATAAGTATTATATAAGTTGGTTTTAACAATTTATATAATTATAAGCAAATGTGACTATAGAGAAGATGACTATAGAGAGGAAAGACTGTATATAAGAAAATTTTAATATATAAAAATTTATAAAAATTTGATTTGTGACTTAGGTTAATATTAATAAAGTTGATATTAATAAGAGTTAACTGTATTTTTAAAAATCATAATAAAGTATTAGCATAACTGCTTAAGATTAATATATATATATATAGAAATATAAAGATTATAAACAAATAAAAAAAATAAAAAAGAGAATAGTGATCTTAGTGTAGTAGTTGAATTGTTATTTTCTAAACAGTAGATTCAGAATTCAAATCCTACTAGCAACAAAATTTTGAAAAATAGTGTAATTTTAGCAACTTAAACAAAATATCTAAAGTTGTAATTTTGTAATTCTGATTATACTAAGACTAACTTTGAAATTGTGCAATGTTATACAAATAAATTTAAAAAGTACATACTCATAAAAAGCCCTGTTTGAAAATTCTAAGTAAAGAGATAGTATGGTCTTTGATAATACCACCTGTGTAAATTTTAATTTGAAAAAAAAAATCTAAAGCAGATAACTTATATAGACAAAAATCCCTAGATAAAAAAGATTTAGCAATCTGCCTACTGATTAATTTAGATATAAAGTTGCATCATGTAGAGCTTACTGGATTAGTAGTATAAGAAGATTTGCAAAAATAAACAAAACACTAGTAAGGTTGTAAAAATAGATACTAAGATTGTATGAACTCTACAAAGATATAATCATTTAATGTTTAGCTTTGACTGCAAGTATTAGTTCAGTCATAACAAGTTTGAATTAGCTGTAAATAGAAATACAGAAGACTTAGAAAGATTTATCTTAAGGATAAATTAGTCTTAAAATTAAAACAAAGATCTAGAATAACTCAGTAAAGTTGGTATAGATTATAAATTCAGAAGATTTAAATAGAACATCCAAACAGGAGTGTTGGATATAGCAACTAGTAAAAAACCTTTGGACAGACTTCTTAAATAAATAATATAAAAAAGTTATATATGTAGTCAGTTGTACACTTTTCTTATAGTAGTTTTTATAAAATTATGTTATCCAAAAAATACTAATAAAGTCAAAAAATTAAAAGAGGTTATCTTAATATTAAAAAAAATAATAATAATAAAAATAAAAAAAACATAATAAAACTAATAAGTTTAGCAAAAAAAGCTTCAAAAGTATTGTTACTAAGAAGTTTTAAAAACAAATAAGCAAAGACAATTTACATTTTTATGAACAGAAATAGAAATACAAAAAGCATAACAATAGTAACTTTTAGTAATAATGCAAATCTTAAAAAGGCAAGCAGTAAGCCAATAAGATATTACAACTATACTCTAAAAAAACAAATTTAAAAATTACAAACATGCTGATTTACAGAGCACAGAAAATAAATGAATATAATGCAGAAAATAAAAATATTAAAAAGCTAAAAGAAGACAAAATTATAAAAAAAAAACAAAAGACACTAAGAATACTAAAAACAAAAACAAAAAAGGCAATAAGAAGAATAAAAAAAATATAGTAAACATTTAAAAAAGAGTAGTTAACATTAAATTATTTTATAAAAAATATTAAAGAAACTAAAAAAATAAGTAAGAAGCAGATGCTGTCTGCTTAGTGCTTTTAAAAGATGCCATAGTTATATATAATAAACAAATTTAAATCTTTAAAAAATAATTACTAATTATAAAAAATTAAATTAAACAATTAATTTTAATATTTTATAAATATATTATTTACTACTATTATAGAGTTGCAGCCTTCTTGGTACAATAAAACCAAGTAACAAGATTACCTAATATAGTAATTAATTATTGCAAATATTTATAGAATAAAGATGTAGTAGTTCACTTTACTACATAACAGCAAACAATAGTTTGAGATAGTAATAGTATAAAGATTAACTTTATTAAACAAATATATAGTGACAACCTTGTCTGTAAAAATTACTTTAAAGGAAAAATATCAATTTTACAAGTTAAGAATAAAAATAAGAAGGTTTGGGTTGAAGTATAGAAACTTAGAATTGGCAAGAAAGAGAAAAAAGTACTCTTTATATATCTTTTTATCTAATAGATATAGCAGAAATTCAAGCAACATTATTTAATATTGTATTCAAAGTAATAAAAGTTTAAACAATATTAGATATTATTGTATTTGAGATAGTGAAGATTCAAGCTATATAAAATAATACTATAAAATAACTATCATATATTACTGATTAAAAGCAACCAAAAAATTTTTGATTTTTGTAAATTAAATTGATAAAGTTGCTTTTATTTGAGTATAAAGACAAATCACACTTTTAGTTACATGATTTAAAACTGCTAATCAAATCTTAAATCAGATATGGCTTTAATTGGTTGTTAATTATGCATAAAAAATTTTTAATATAATCAAAAAAAACTATTATTATGTTTTAAATATTCCTATAGTCATTGCTTATAATCTTTATTTTTTGGAAGATTAACTTTTTAATGAATTTTCAAATATAAGAATAAAAAATAGTGCAAAATTATTGTACCAAATATTATAGAAGGAACTATCATTATCAAAATTTGTATATGAATATTTATATGTATAAAGGTTAATAAGGCTTATACTAATACTGAAACATTTACTGTAAAGAAAAAAATTGAATATTTGGTATCATATTCTGAGATACAGCAGAGATCGTTAATGTTATGCATATATTGAAACTGATGAAGGATTATATTTATCACAATTGAATTTAACATAAATAATTTAATTTGTGACTGATTATATGTGAGAAGGATTCACTTTAAATCAAGCACTATCATTGTTGTAATTCTGAAATAGGAAATGCTTGTAAAATTTTAGGGTTTTTCAGTTGTATTTAAAAGGTAAAAGCATGTTAGTAGGTATATAATAAAAGAATAAAAGCCTTTTGGATATATACTTGCCTTATTTAGAGCAAGTTCTTCTTGTGCTATTTTAGACATTTATATAAAAATTCAAACAAAAAAAAAAAAAAAAAAATACTTATTATTTTTTTTTTAAAAATGACAAAAGAAACTATAAAAAAGAATGTTTATCAGTCCTATACTATTCAAGAAAAGATAATTGTCATTTGATATGCTCTTTATGAAAGTAATACTAAGGCTACTGCAAAGTTTGGTTTGAACAAGTCTCAAGTTGGTTATTGGGTAATGAAACTAAAGGACCAATTAAATGAAGTTGGCCACAAAAAATCCTATCATTTTGGTAGTGATAATAAAAAGGAGTTTATTTCTGATAAAGAAGCTTAGCTTTATGCCTGAATAGTTAAAATGCATAATGCAGCACTTGCTATAACTTATAATAGTTTCAAGTTAGAGATGTTAAGGATTGTTTTTGAAACTGCTTTAAAAAGTCATAAATTTGCAAAAAGACAGCTTGCAAGTAGTTTCAAGGCTTTTTCTACATGGTTAATATGTTTTTTAAAATACTATAAACTTACTCTATGCCAAAAAACAAAAATAGCATAAAAAATGCTAGCAGATCTTGAAGAAAAGTTGTTTAATTTTTAACAGCATGTGATTCAATTATGCCATATGAAGAATTACTCTTTGAACAATATTGTGAACATGGACAAAACCTCTGTCTGGTTCAACATAGCTGGTAATTTTACAATTGAGGAAATCAGTGCCAAAACAGTACATATTTGCACAACTAAAAATGAAAATAATCACTTTATAGTAGTTTTAACATGCTTTGCTGATGGCCAAAAGCTTTTTCCTATGATCATCTTTAAGGCCAATGATGGCCTAAAATTAAGTTTTTACCTCCTCCTGATGTAATTGTTTTCTTTCATAAGAAAGGTTGAATAATGAACAGAGTAGGTTGGCCTGCATTGATAATTATAGTAGAAACTGACCAGATAGTCAGAAAAATGAGTCTTCTCTTTTTGTATTTGATTTATTTAGAGGACATCTTACTGATACTATTAAGACAAAAGTTAAAGAAAATAATAATAATCTTATTGTTATTCCTGGTGGTTTAACCTCTGTGTGCCAACTACTTGATGTTTTTATTAATCATTCTTTCAAAGTAGCACTTCATTACTACTAGCATGCATGGATGGTAAGTGGTGGTTTTGGAAAAACTAAAAAAGAAAACTTGAAATGTGCAAATTTACATACTATATTTAAATAGGTACTTGCATCATAGGCAAAAATTAGTTCTGAAATTATTCAATGTGTCTTTTGCAGTGTTCTATTTCTAATGCCATGAATGGTTTAAAGGATGATAAAATATACTATGATGAAATCTTTAATAATAGAACTCATCAAACCTTTGATGAAATTTGCTATAATAAAGTTTTAAGTGAAAATATTATTATTATTGATTTTAGTAAAGATGAAGATGATAATACTAATCAGGATATTTTTGTTGAAGATGATGAAGAAGTTTTAATTTTTGCAACAAATCAATAGAAATGTATTGTCAAAAGTTTTTTTAACAATTTAATAAAACTTAGATATAAGTTAGTAATGATCAAATGTAAGTTTTCATCTTGACATTTTTTTAGATGTTTGTTTTCTATACTACTAGTTTTTTTTTTTTAAGTGATCCAAGTAAAAAAAAACTCAACCAAATTTCTGAAGATATTTATGAAGTATCCAATAAATCTTGACAGGAATGTGACAATTTTTGATCTAAGCATTACAGTAATAATTAGCAAAATCAATGCATTAGAAAAAATATATAGTCTTACACCTTAGTTTAAAATTGCCTAAAAAAAAAGACCAGAGTTATTTGTAGAGTTATACTTTATATTATTCTGAAAGTATATTGAATTCAAATTTTATATGCTGATACTTGATTGATTAGTTATAGTTTTGTCTCTCATTCTGTTAAACTAAATTACTATAAAGAATATATATAGGTTTTGCTTTTTTACTATCAAGCAACCTATGTAATATATCTAGAATTATACAAAAATGCACTTACTTTATTTATTTTATTCTATTCATTGATATTATGACTGTTATCCTAACAGGTTATTTAAATTCTATATGACTGTTATCTTAACAGATCATATTTACAGCTTTTACTATATAAGTATTTCAGATCTCTCTATTCTTTTCTATTCATGACTGCTGTCCTGGCAGGTTATACAAATTAGCATTATTCTAATGCAGATAGGGATTGATATAACCAAAACAAAAGTTAGATTTGATTATGCTTACTAATATACTATGATTAATTATTATCTCATACTTATCTAATTACCTTATACTTACATATTAAAAAACATTGACTTATACTTTCATTTGACCTAATGATTGATCAAATATATTGTTATAAGTGAAAGCCTTCTTAATTTTCACACTATAATGACGACACGGCACAGGAAATCCCTTACGGGTATATGCGGTGTCCAAGAGGGAAGTATAGCTTCTGTTAGACGTTGTCAAGA
>CAJVQA010006163.1:0-15228 GCA_910591915.1 Cetraspora pellucida
TAGATAATATATGTATTTAAATATATTTGCTAGTAAATATATTTAAATACATATATTATCTAGTAATTAAGTTATTATTTTATTATATATTACAATATATTATTTGGTTAAAATATAATTTTAATCATGAATAATCATTATATTAGATTATATAGCAAAAGTTAATTAAAAAAAAGCCAAAAAGAAATATTACTGAGTAAAAAGGTTTGGAACTTTATATGGACTTTAAGTTTAAATAAGTTAGATAATTTTCTTAAAAACAATAAAAATAATCTGAACTCATTACAAATTAAGAAGTTTCAAATCTTTTAACCAGTCTTAATGAATTTTTTGAAGAAAAACTAATTTTGTTTTTTAATAATTTTAATTGTATGCAAGTATTTTCTTCAGCTTCATTAAAAAGTACAAACAAAATTTGTACTATTGCTAGTTTTTATAAAGTTCTATGTTTTCAAATATTATGATTAGTAGCTATGAAAATAATAAAGAAGTAAATTAATATGACTTGATATATACCAAACAGTTGCTCAATTTAAATTTTTTTATTAAAATTTGCTTAACAATAATAAATTATAATTATAAGCAAATAATACTTTGAGAATAAATTAATAATATAACAATTATTTCAAGATACTTCTTATACTTAAATTTTATTAAACAAAACAAGAGCTATTAGAGTTCACCTTAGTCTATTGGTATAAAAAAGTTGATGAATTATAAAAATGCCCTAAATTGAAGTTATTTAAACACTATAATTGTATATCATTAGATAACATTAATAGAACAGTGTATATAGTTCTAAGATTTAATAAAATAAATAAATATTTATTAAATAGTTTTATTTTCTAATTTAATGTATATCAATATTTAAAGTATATTATATATATTATATTTTAATAGATAATAATAATTCTATATATGTATTGATTTAAATAAAATTGATAAAAATCGATTATTTGTTAATTACAATAAGTATTAATTTATATAATTTTAAAGATAATCAATTTTTTGTAAATAATAATCATATCAATTTAAATAATATCAATTATAATTAATTTTTTGTTAATATCAATATATATCTATCTATTGATTTATATTAATTTTGATATATATTAATTTATAACTATCCTGCTAATACATATTGTTATATTTCAATTAATATATATTGATTATTTGATATATATTAATTATTATCTATTCAAAAATTTTTTTGATATGTTTTTCAGATTTATTAATTTTATTTTAATGTAATCAACAATATTTTTTGTTATAATTAAAAGTTCAGCTTTAGAGTCAAGAGTCTTGACTAAAATCTTTAAGCACTTAATTTTGTATTTTATTATTATAATACTTATTTTTGGCTTCTTTTTTTGAACAAAATAGATTTTTATAAAATTGTCTAAGAACTTCTTCTCTAGACTGAACTTATCTGAAGATGAATCTTTAGAAACTAAATAGATATTGTTTTGAGATACTAATTCTGCTTCTATAGGAGCCATTATCTGTTTAAATATAATAGAATTAGATTTATAAAAAAATATTTAAAAAAAATTAATTTAAGCTTACTTAGAAGAACTTTATGAATAGTTTCATTTAGTAGAATATTTCTTAGCATGGTGCTAGATTTTTGCTTCACTTTTTTTTGACTTGATGATATTAACAGTAATATTATTTTCAGAATCAAAAAATCAGAAAAATTCTCAAAACTTGTATTAGAACTATTACTAAAAGAAGTATTAGAGAAAATATTTAAATCTGAATCTAAATTTACAATAGTAAAATTAACCTTACTTTTTCTAGACTTTTTGCTTTTTTTTTCTTTTTTTGAAAACAGTTTTGAAATTTGTGTTTAGATCTTTTACACTTAAAGCATTTGTGACCTAAGAATAATTTGTTAATAGCATGTTTGATAGCAATATTTATAATACTATTTAATATTAATTTTGCTAAACTATCTAAAATATTATTTATATAATTATAATTATATTCATTAGCAGCATGTATATATAGTTTTTTTCTTAGCAAATTACTCAAAAAACATTTAATATTAGTATCTTTTACTTTCTTATTAACTAATTTTTTACTATTATTTAAAGTTTTAGTTGTTTAAAACATAGTTTCTTGCAAGAATTTAGCTATTTCTTAAATTGTAATACAGGCAAATTTGTTTGTATTAATATTTTTAAAATTAATTTTTATAATAAAATTTTAACAATTAATTTAGCAATACACTTTCTAAGCAAAAAATATTTTTTAAAACCTACTTTATAAACTTTGTTAAAAAACTTTTTTAATTTTATTAAAAAACTTTTAAGCAATTAAAGTTTAAATATTTTTTTTTGATATTAAGATGAGGCTTTGCTTGTATCTTTATTAGTAGTTTAAAAGTTAGTAGCTATATAAAGCTGCTATATACAAAAAGTAATTTTCTATATAAATACTATAGCTAAAACCAATATTTGCAGTCAGAGCTAGACTATTAAACTGCTAACTATATAGTTACTCTAAGTACAAATAAAAGAAAAACTACATTTAAGAATAAAAGCTCAAATATATTTATCTGTGATCTAAACCTATTAAAGTGATTAAGACTTATCTAAATTTGAAAGTTTAAAGATTGTATAATATTAGAGTTTACTATTAAAATAATTTTCAAATTTTCTAAAATTTTATATGTTTCTGAAGTTAAAAAATTTTTTTGCTCTTAAGACAAATATTAATTTTTATATATAAATTACTAAACTTGTAATAATTAAAATTATAATCTTTGATATAAATTAAAAGTTGTATTAAAAACTATAAGCTTAAAATTAATATTTAAAAAGTTTATCATAAATAAACTAAAAAATTTTTTTTAAAAAAAATTTTTTTAAAATTGTATATTTTTAATCTATAAGTAACCTAATTTTTTTTCTTATAATTTAAAAATAAATACTGCAAAAAAATAATTTTTATTTTTAAATATTATTATACCAAATTTTATTTAAATATTTTATTATTTCAAAAAAGTAGATCAAAGCTAAAAAAAATGTAAAAATACAGTCAAATTTGTCTGTTTTAGCTTATAATTTAAGAGATAGCTTGTAAATCAGTTTTAGTAATATTTTTCTGATTATAAGAAGATGCTGGTAATTGATTTAGCATTAATTGTTATAATACCTAAATTTTATTATTTATAATCTTATCAATATCTTTTGTAATAATACTCTAATAAGAAAATGCTTTTGGTTTTGTCTTAGTTATAAATATCTTCATCCAAAAGTATATCATTCTTTTTTATTTTAATCTGTTTTAAGATTTCAATTAAATTATTATTTAAAAATCTGTTTAAAACTAATTACTTCAATTCTAACTTGTTTTCAAAAAAAAAACTACATCTAAATTGTATTCTTTTTTTATAATCAGATATTTAGATTTAGTTAGCATATTTATTTATCTTTTTATAATAATCTTTAACTAAATTAGATCTTTAAGTCAAAGTGCCAAAAATTATTTGTTATTGCTTTCAAACAACTGTAAGATAATTTTTTTTAAACTAATAGATGACTTGACTAATATTAATATCAGAAAGAACTATATAGTTATTATTGTTTAAAACTTTATTTAATGTATTAGTTGCTATATCAGCATCTACAAAACATTCTCTAGCAAGAAACCAATCCTTATCTATATGAATATTATATACTAAAATAACTATAGCACTAGTAGCTCTATTTAGTAATGTAAGTAGTAAAGTGTCATTTGGTATATTAATTATAATAGCCATTATGTTAGCATTATTTAGAGCTATTAGAATATTTATATTTGCTAAAACATTCCTATATCTTACGTAATTCAATTACTATTTTTTATCTTTAAGTTTGTCTTTAGCTTAACATGATGTCTTATCTGTTAAGCATAACCAAAATAGTTTTAAAGCTCTTTGTTTGCTAGTCAGTATTAATATTGGCTACTGTAAGATAAAATTTGTAATCTTTTATAAATTTATCTATATCTTCATCTGTTTTATTTGAGAATCTTTTAGATGCATTTTCTGCTATTTTTATTTGTTGTATATTAGATAAATTATTCTGTAGAATAAAAATTTGTTAATTTAAAATTAAAATATTTTAATGCTCTATATAAGTTTTATTTTTTTTCACTTCTTATATTATTCATAGAGTCTGTTTCTATTATATTTTAACAAACCTCTATCAGTTTTGCATTATTGTAGATGGTAGATATTTCATTAATATAAGATTTGTGAGGTAAAATTTTTATATAGCAATTCACTAATATGGGTTTGCTTTTCTATTATATTGTTTAATATTTTGTTTATTTGATTCTAAGTATTAGTTTACAATTGATTACACTTTTGTATTGCTTGATCTTGCTTCTGCATATACATATCACAATTCTATCTTATATTTACTAAATCTTGTTGCAGATTAGCATATTTATATCAGATTGTATTTGTTGATCTTTTAATTTGATTTGTTAAAATAATTCTACATATTGTTATATAATCTAAAGATCAGTTTATAGTTTAGCTAATTTAGCTATTATACTTATATTTAAATTTTGATAAAATTATAAATATCTAAAGAATTTTCATCAGAGTCAGATTTATTTTCATTAATGTTCTGTATTTCTGCATTTTGCAAAGCTTTTTTAGTATTTATAGGCTTCAATTTATCTTTATATCTTAATAAGAATAATGCAAAATTTTGATAAAACAGATTTGTAATATAATGTTTTTGCTAAGTTATTTTGGTAATTCTATTTATTTGATTAGTTTTTATCATATTTATTTCTTATTTAAGCTATTTATTCTTGTTTACTAATCTGGTTGTATAATCTTATGCTTTGAAGATATTGCTTGCAGATTTTAATATCTTTTGTATTTAGTTTTTTAATTTTATTTTATGCTTATCAAATTTTAATATTAATCTATTTTTATTAGAAATTTTTTTGTCTTTTTTTTTTATTTTTCTTCTTCAAATTGAACAATTTTTTTTAATTTTAAATTTCTTAAAAAATTCTTTTTTGTCTTGTTTAAAAAGCTTAATGATGTTGTTTAACTCTTCTTTAAGAAATTGTATTCTTTTTTTCTATATGCCAATAATTCTTTTTAAGGTATACAGTCACACCTTCCTAAGTGCATGCTGTCGGGACCATAGTGAAAAAAATCAAAATTTTGCACTTAGAGGAGGTTTGCACTTATGGAGAATAAAATATATAAGGTTCTTATAAGTTGGGGCCAACCCATAACTTGCATTTAGAGAGGTTTTACATAGTACTTGCACTTAGGGGGTGTGCACTTAGGGGGGTGTGACTGTATAAACATTTTTTAAAATTTCTATTTGATTTTGCCAATTGGAATACTACTTTATGAAGTTCTTAATTAGTTTGTTATTTTTTTTTTTCAGTATTAAGGTGATCTCTTTGGTCTGAGCTTTTTATTAATACTTATAGCAAGTACATGTTTTATATAAACATATTTATAATGAACTATTAGACAAGTATACAACTGGCAATACATGTAACTTTTCTATATTACCTATTTAAGGAGTTCACCTGAGGGTTCCCTACCAGTTGCTGTATCTAACACCTCTGCTTAGGTGTTTCATTTAAACCCTCTGATCTAACTCTAATATTAATTTTACCAGGTCACAGACCTGGATCTATTCGCATTCGACCATAGAACTATAATCCTTAGACTATTTTTATCCTTAAGGTAAACCTACTAGAGCAAGCTGTATTTCCTTTTACTACTAACCTGGTTTAACGCTATGGCTGAAACCAACACTTGCAGTCAGGATTACTTTTTAAACTGCTATTACCCTTGTAAAGTGTACCCAAGCTCTGATATCTATTTTTCCAACTTCTTCTTCATCATCCTCTACTAGCTGCAACTTAGAACCAACAATAAACTTCCTCAGACTTCCAATCCAGATGGCCCAGTATGGTATACTTGTGTATCCTTTTCCTTTGGTAATTCTGGTGGCCTAGTTGGTTATATGCTTCTTTACATATCTTTGTCATCCAGTTTATCCAACAGTTCTTATGAAGATGTTTCATAAGCTTTCATCAGTTCAATGGCACTATTGAAAGTTTGTGCTATCTCTTTACTTAGGATTTCCAAGTAAGTTCCCATCTTTTCGGTTTCTTAGCCTTCTATGCCTGGTGGTCCTATTATGGATTTGTCTGAAGCCTTATGCAATACTGGTTTTATATTCCTTTATATACATGTACCATGTAATGTTATACTTTACATAGATGCCCTGAGCTCCCAATGTTAGGTGAGACTGACTTGGTGTACCTAAGATTACAGATGCCCAAAACCTAACTGATTGGCAAGAGACAGTTATTATAACACAGGTATAATTTTCAAAATTTGTTATTTGTAGAAATTGAACCTTAGACCTGCCACTTGAGGGTTAACAACCTATCCACTTTACTAGGTCACTACACCTTAATTAATTAATTATAAAATTATATTAAATAAATATTAATGCTAAACATTTACAATATTAGTATTTAAAAATTTTTCAAAAGCTATAAGAAAGGCCTGTTTTACTTTTAACAATACTTGCTTGTCTTTCTGAAATACTTTCAATATATCATCATCATTTTCTATCCTTTGATCTTGTAAAGTATTTTCATCAATTTCATCAATCTCTTCAAGATTCATCTTTGATTTATCTAATTTGCTTAATTGTAAAAATAAAAAAAAAACATTATTTTTTATATCTAATTTGAGAATACTTTCATAATAATATCATTTTTCATTCAATATAGTAAAACAGCTCTCATGATATCCATGACCACATGCAATAACTATAGAACTTTTATCTGTTCTATCATATAACAATCCATGACAATGATCATACTTGTTATATAATAGCAAATGCTCATTGCTAAACCCTAATGGCATTTGCTTTTTGTCTATACCAAAATTTAATGATGCTAGTTTGTAAGTAATTTTTTCTTCCTAACCTTTAATAATAAAACTTTGACTTAATCTTTAATAAAAGTTACCAAAGATTTCTAAAAGAAACACTTGCACCTTTTTTGTTAATAAAGCTAAATTATTTTTATTTGCATATATAGACTTTTTCTGAACTACAAATGCATCTTTAAATGCACTTATATCCTTTCTGGCACTAATAACCTTAGCAATCTTGGAAAGTTGTTATGAAGTATCAGTAGAAAAGCTCTGTTGTTATATCATGCTATGCATATTTTTAACAGAATAATCTGTGAACTTAACTAAATAATTTTCTAATATATTAAGTATAGAATAGTTGTTTTGATATCAATAAAATATATCAAAAAGAAAAACTAAAGATGCTTTATTGTAATTACACTTTTCAAATCATAAAAAAATGCATCATATTTGAAATATGCCTTCAATATATGATTCTTAATCTTTAGACCAAAATAGAGTTAAATATATATTTAATCTAACTGGTACTGTATTGTCTAATAACTTAAATAGAAATAAAAATTCAATATTCTTACAATTTTTTCTGAACTTATCTGTTACTATCAGCTTAATTTTCTTCTAGGTACTTCATACTAGCTTAAGAAATACAAATATTTAATATGAACTTGATGTCTTGCTGAGCACTTTACTTGTACTAAAGATATATTAGTACTCTATATTAAAAAAGTTTCAATAAGTCTTTAATATAGACTTGAGTAGATTTAGCTAAATGTGAAGGATATTTATAATTGAAACAAAAGATAAAATACTGTCTAATATATTATCTTCATAATTTAATAGCCAAAGGGTAATTGCTTGTCATATAAATACCTACTTAGGCCAATCAGCCACAACTGGAATAATATAGTTAAATAATTAGTTAATAAAGAAATTTTAGTAATTTCTTATAAAGCACTAATATACAAATCCATTTTTTTAAGACTAAGTTCAAAAAAATCCAAGCATATTGTGTCTTTCATTTTACACTCTTCTTATTATTCTCATATATGAGAATTATATTTGTAAAGAGTCATGTTTTTAAGTTTCTTGTCCAAAAGTATCTTATAATAAAACTGATCATTAAATATTTTAGATATTCATCTCATATAATAGGTGTTTAAAAAATTACAAATAAGATTAGAATCAATTAAATTTAGATTGTAAACTAATATACTATTTGGTGTGATCTGTGGAATAGCATTTGAATTAACACTATTTAACAACAAGATTGTTATATGCACTACACTTGATGTTAAACATGTATCTAAAATTTATTTGTGTAAATATTATGATAATTATCAATATTAAGAACAACTGCATTATCTTTTTTAATTTTCAGATATGAAGCAACTTTATATAAATGATTATTAGTGATGATTATTTTTTTTTGTCTAGATGCCTTTGTGAATTTGTTATATTAACATGTGATAAGGCATCTATAGCTTTCACAAAAACCTCCATTAAATCTACAAAAAGAGACATATCTTTTTTAAATATAGTTAGTTTAGAATTTTGATTGCTATATATAATATAACACTTTATTGTTAATTTTTTATCTAACTTATTCAATTCCTTATCACTTCTATTTGTAGAAAGCAATATATTATAAATCGAATCAAAAAACTATTTAATCTAAAATCCTTAGATATCATCTCTCTGCATATTTGTTTGAAACTATAAATGGTTAGTTTTTCTTAATTCTTTTCCTGATCATATAAAAGCTTTGTTAAAATGTTAATGCTATCTATCTATATAAAATTGTTATTACTTTCTATAACTTCATCTCTTAAATTTCAAAGTGATATAATCATGCTTTGGTTCCAGTACATCAAATAATATTAATATGCTAAAGACTGATCAAATGCTTTTTGTTCAGCTTTATTTTTTCTTCTTAAGCAAACCATTGCTTTAATTTTATCAAAAAAAATTTAATTAATTGTTTTTACCTTTAGCAACAGATCTAAGTATGAAAAATAAAACAATAAATAGATTATTTTCTAAGATTTTTTTTTTAAAAATAATGTTAGTTAATAATAAAATACTTTTAGACATAGAAAGAATATCTTTTTTTTGTTTTTTTAATTTACTTTCTCATTCTATGATATGTTCTTTAAATATATTTGTTCTATTTACTACAATCACATTATAATAATTAGAACATATATACTTATCCTTATGATTTCTATAGTATGAAACTAAAATTCTATTAGCTTTTGATTTGTTCAAGATGTGCTTACTTATTTTTTTTCAAATTGTCATTGAAATGCCTTTGCAAATCTTTACAATATACTGTTTACTTGAATCTTAAGCTAATTTATCTTCTATTTCTTATAAAAATTGCTACTAGTAAAAAATTATAAATATTTAGATTATTTTGAATTAAATTTAATGGTATATAGGTTATATAAAAAACTTTTATTTTTTTTTTTTGTTTATCAAACTTAATTGGAAACTTGTGAAAAATTATGAAAATAAAAAGTACTTTAACATGTATAAAAAATTAAAAAAAATTTTTTATTAAATTGGCTAAGCTACTGTAGATCATCACTGAATATCAGTTTGTTCATCATGCTCAATATTGGGGTAGTTATCTAAGGTTAACACATCACGAAATTACCTGATAGTTACCTGTTACCTTTAACTAATCAAAATCATGAAATTTATTAATCTCAGATCAGTTTGAAATTCAAAACAAGTGATTAAACTCAATTATCTCAAAATGAGAAATATGTAAAAAAAGGCTGTTTTAATTGATAACACCCCATATATAGACAGAAATTCGTCTGATTGGCTAGCCTCGTAGATCAATTTGTAGATCTACATGTGATTATTAGCCAATCAAACCACATAATTTGCTTTAACAAACTAAGAATATAAATATAAAACCTAGATCTCTCACATAAACAAGCTTGTCTTGTTTCAACCACCTAACCAGTCTGTTAATAACTACTTTTTGTAATAATAACATTTTATATATAGGTCTATTGTAAATATTTTACAATCAAAATGTTCATAATGAGACGATTCTAACAAGCCTAAATCATCCAAATATAATCACAGGATCTCGAGATATTTATGTGTTAAATAGTGTCGCACCTCCTGATCGGTTGGGTCTTTACCGATCGTTCCACAGTAGGTGCATCACTATTTGACACACGAATTTCTCGAGATTAGAATCGTCTCATTATGATGAGCATTTTGGTTGTAAATCGGTGGACATGAAGTTTGTAACAAAATTCTGTTAATCATGGTTTGGTGTAACGTAACACGATCAGGAAAAGTTCAAAACAAACGTTCGTTTTGTCAAAAATCTCTTATTTCTCAAAAAATTGCATAATAATCGCCGCCTGCGTATTAACAAAAGGTTTTCCTTGAGCGATTTGTTATTAGGATTCCTAAAACCCTATTCAAACATGGACCCCTAACTTAAAGAATTTCGTCTATATCACGTGACTGCAAATTTTGTTGCGATCTTGGGTAAGATGGTAAATCTGTATTTTTCTATTATAATAGACTAGCCCGGCACAAAGATTAACAGGCTCAAAATTTTGGGGCCCAAGCCCGGCCCGCCAATTTCCGGGCTTAGCACGGCCATTCCCCACCCTACTGTTAGTATACCCGGGTCTCTTATAAAATACACGATAATAGACGCCCGGTATAAATCAAAGGGGATAATGTCAACCAGAGGGTACCGATACATGATTTCTCTCCACTCCCAAATTTGTCAAACCTACACATGCTTTTCAAAGCTGATAGTAACAACGGTTAAGATGGCTACTTCTTAGTTAAAAACTTAGAGTTCGAGACCGATTGACGGTTTGCTACCTTCCAGACGTCAATTCATGTGTGGCCCTTTGGTTGAAGCACCAGAGTTCAAATTTTTCACTCATTTTCACAATCTTGTGCTACGAGATGCTCCGAATTCCGACTATTCAGTAATTTCGGGATTAGGATATTCGGTTAGTCAGGATTTTCCACGATTGTAAATAAGTACGTAGTGAGTACGCCTTCTAAACAGCTTAAGGGTCAAAAAAAAAGAAAACCTTAATTTGTTGAGTTCATTCTTACCATTGTTTAAACATTAACGTTATTGTTTCGTGTCATATGAACACTAAAACAATGTAATTGATAAGTTAACACAATCAGGTGATCAACAATACATAATCCATTTGCTAATTTTTGTATAACGATAACAGCAGACGGAGATCGGAAATAGTGATTGTGTATATGCGCATTTATCGTCAATCGAAAATTCTTACAGATTAGAAATAAATCAAGCAATTCCCTTCATATTTCTTTAATCCTGTTGTACAACATCAATTTCTTTGGTGAGATAGAAATAAAAACGATGTTCAGTTTTCCAAGTATGTAAAATGGGACAGATTAATTAAAATATACTTTTAAATCATAAATTAAACCATTCGTCCAATCGACATGCGGATAAATTATATACGCATAGTTTGGGATAGTTAAGGGTTAGTCACAATCTTTGCTAACCTTAGTCCATTGTTCAGTTTCCTTATTTGCTGACAAAAAAAAAAAAATTATAAAATCCATGCAATCCACAAATATTAACATTTTGGTTTGTGCTCATCCTCTTCCTCCCGCCCCTAAAAAAACTTATCAACAACTTCGCCAACCTTTTTTTTATTTTTTTGATAATAAAACCCTATCAAAAAAAAAAACGAACAGAATTTAGAATTTCTGTATGCAATCAATGTCGATTCTTAACTCGAACTATTCGGAAATGTCACGCCAAGAGTCATCTCCGCCTTCATTAACACAACTTTACAAAACTCGGTCAACCATTTCGCTTTCACAAAGGCATACTGCCAGATCTTCTGGTTCACCGTCTCGTTCATTTCACATGCCGAATTCCCCACTCAGCGTTGTATTTAATATTCCGGAAAATGATATCGATGAAAATATAGAATCTACCTTTTTACAAACGTCACGAATAAACGAAAATGACGATAATAGAATCTATCATCATGAAAAACCTACATCAAGTTTCCGAAAGCGACACGCTCAACGTCATTCCGTAGGCCCGATTGAACCTAAAGATTCGCCTTGTGCATTCGAATGCTACGGAAAAACTTTGGTCGATAAATTGAATCAATTTTCTCAACGGAATATTTACACTGTTGTCAAATGTGTGAAACATCAAGATGGTGGGTCGGAAAAAAATACAACAAAGTGGGAATTTTTAAAAAAAATTTCTAAAATATTTAAGAAATTGAAAAAAGGCAAGAAAGAAAAGGTGATTTGTGGAACCGGCAAGTATTCGGAAACCATAACGGTCAAGAGAATAAAAGATGGAAAAAAGGTATGTCAAAGACAATTTTCATGATGTTATCGATACCTGAGATTAGAATATAAACTTATTATTATTATTATTATTATTATTATTTGCAGATGGTTGTAAAACGTGTTGATAAGGTACGCACCACTCGAATTTATTATGCATAAGACTTTTTTAAAAACAATGATGATAATAAATTTCCTTTACGTATACATAACAATAGGAAAAATTACCGCCAGTGGAATATTTCACAAATGCTCACGAGACCAGTTGTGCATGTAGTTCATGTCGTGAACTTTTACGAACGGAGTCAACACAACTTATACGACGCACACGATCCACTCTTACATCCACATCGTCGTTGCCCGCACACGTAAAACCTCGATCGAATTCAGTATCATCCGATCCATCCCCTATTTCCCAACAGAAAAAAGATATTTTTATTAATTTTGCATACAGATCGGCATCACTACCAAACCCAACTTCTCCCATATCAGAGAATGGTACATTGCCGGAAGTTCGTGAGTTGGCGAATTCACCTAGAACGTCATTATCGTTCACAGTTAATAACAATCCCCCAAATACATCCAATCCGCAAACTTCTACATTGATAGGTCAGATGGGAGAGTCATCGAATTCACTATCAATATCAACTATATCATCACCTTCATCACATGGGGTGCCATTGGAACTTAAGCTTTTATCAGTGCATAGTACGGACGGTTTACCAAAACTTGTAAACCATTTTAGCGATGAAAAGTACTATTATTATATTACAAAAATGCATGGCGTTAAACAACGCAAATGGAAAAAACCAAGAAGTTGGCATTTAAAAAAGTATTGTGATGTTCATTGGGACGAATACGTTTGTTGTTGATAAAATTGGGGCAATTACTCTCTTGTCAAAATTGGGTAGGAAGAGTTTTATTTATTCACATATTAGCATCCGGAGCAACTGGGATGACTCTATCGTCAATTGATACGTCAGTTTTCGTGAGTCAATCTCTAGATATTTATGCGATTAGGCAATGCTCTATCGCTATCACTATGCACTGATAAAAGTATCAATATATACATATATTATTATATAATATATCGTTATATACATATATTTGTAAATTTAAATTGGTTTGTAAATTAAATAGACTAAGATCTTTCTTATTGTATATTATACATCTATTAAGATAGCAATAGTCTATCATTGAACATTATATCGAATCTAATTGAATTTTCCAAATGTGAAGATTCAACAGTATTGGTCACTGAATATGTTCATGATCTGCAATCTATAATTTAAAAAATAAAAAATTTTTTTTCTAAATTTAGCATTATTATTTTTTTTAACTTAAGCATTTATGCTAGTACTTTATTGCAGTTATATATAAGCACCTAATAACTAAGTTTAGCATTATCTAATATCATAGCAGTATTTAAATGCAATCTGTTATTTTAAACAGAAGTAGATTACTTGTTTGATTACTAAAAGTTTATAATAAAAAGATCTTCCTTTTTTTATAACAAGTTTCAACATTGTCATTCTAGTTTCTTTTTTAATTTATTTTTTTCTGCTTGTTTTTTTTTTCATTATCTACTATTTTTTTTTCTTTTATCTATGTTTTTTTCTTTTAAGAGGCTTTTTTTATTTTACTTATTATTATGTTTTTATTTATTTATTTTTTAGTTTTTTTTTACATTATGTTTTTTATACTTATTTATAAAATATATTTTAAGCTATTCTTATTATCATATTTGTAATCTATTATCTTGATTATAATAATTTTTTATAATTTATTATTAGTAAAAATACAAATAAAAAAAGATGTAATGATTTAGTAAAGTGGATAAGTTGTCAACTTTTCAATTGGTAGATTGAGTATTCAAATTCCATTCATAGCAAAAATTTGAATAATCACCTATGCAATATTTGTATTATGGCAATTGTTTCTAACAATTAGATTAAAATACTTATAATAATGATTATATCAGTATAACTGACAAATTATAAAGTATACATGTAATTAGTTATACAAAAAAATGCAAACTGGCATTAGGCAGTGCAAACTCTAGATAAGTTCTTGTAACTGTATAAATATATTGAAATTAAGAAACAAGAAATACATTTAAAAAAACCTAAATAGAAAGATAATACAAATCTTTAATAGTATTACTATAAAGATTAAACTACTAAAAACAGATACTAATGTTGAAGTAATTAGACAAACAAGAATCTTTATATTAGGAGTCTTAAAAATATTACTAACCAGATCATCAGAATGAATTAGAAAAAAAGGATATTAGACTAACTTGATATATTAATAAACTGATTATAATTTTATATAAACTATTTAAATTGGAAGTTTAAAAAACAGACAAAAGTATACTAAAATACTAAAAATATGCTATAAAATAAATATTAAGGTTTAAGTAAACTTTACAAAGACATAGTATTTAAAAATAAAATTTTGATTACAAGTATTAGTTTTAATATAATAATATTTAGATCAATTATAAAAATAAGTATAGAAAACTCTAAGAGGTTTATTTCAAGAATAAAATACATTAGCAAAATAAATATGCAAAATATTATGAAAGATTTTATATACCAAAAATCTTTTAAAATAACTGCAATTGATATAAAATTATTTTGAAATAAAATAATTTCACAATATTGCAAAAAAAATGAAATAATTTTAAAAGAATTTCATTTATTTTACAAAATTTTAAAAATAAATAAAACTAAAAAAAAATAAAAATATATTTCAAAAATAATTTGAAATATTTAAAATAATTCAAAATATTTTGAAAATATTGAAATAATTTCAAAATATTTGAAATAATTTCAAAATATTTTGAAAATTATAAAATAATTTTTATTGATAAATTTATTTTATTTGAAATATTTTTTTTTTTGCTCTTAAGCAGCCATGCTAGTACTTTATTAAGATTCTTGCAACTATAT
>CAJVQA010006164.1:0-15224 GCA_910591915.1 Cetraspora pellucida
TTTCTTAGAGTAGTTTTTGAGTAAACTTTGATATACACTTTTTCTATTTTTGTAAAATTGAGATCGGCAGAAAGAGTTGTATAAACACTAATGAGATATTATAATATTATTTTTTTTAATTAGAAAAATTAATATAGTAAAGTTTTTTATATTTAGTTATAAATTTGATTATTAATATTAAAAAGTATCTGAATAATAGTTTTTGAAACTATTTTGATAAGTTATAAATTGTTTTAATTAAGTATAAGGTTTTTAAGAATAAAATTAAAATAAAAAAAGTTTGCCTAAAATAGTATTTAGTCAAATGAAAAATAATTTTGAATTTTGTAAGCAAGTTTATATAGCTAACTAGTAAATAAATCAAGATTTGTTTTAACAAAATATGCTAAATTGATAAATTAATAATATTTGTAATAAAAAAAAAGTTAAAACAAGTTAGCTAATATGATTGAGAGTCAGAAAGATTATATTAAAGCAGTTGTTATTCATAAATATAGTTGAATAAATATTGTAAAAAAAAAATATGTTGAAAGTTTATTTAGTAAAACTTTAATTTTAAAAGCTTTAGATTAGTTAAGTTTAAAGCTAATAAAAATAGATAAAGATTTTTAATTATAATTAAGATATAGCTATATAAATTACTAATTTATATAGTAATTAATATAGATCTATTTATTGTTTTTTTTTATAAAAACTAAATGCCAATATGTGAACTTTGTAGATATTTTTAATAAAATGTCTAATAAAAAGTTTGACATAATTTTTTTTAATATTAAGATAACCTCTTTAGTCTTTTAACTTTTATTAATACTTTGGTAATGTGTTTTGTAAGAAACTACTATATAAAGAGTGTATAATTAGCTATATATATAACTTTTTTATATTATTTATTTAAGAAGTTTACTTAAAAATTCTTACCAATTGCTATATATAACACTTCTGCTTAAATGTTTTATTTTAAACTTTTTAAATTTGCAATCTGTATTAATATTTCTAAATTATATTTAGATCATTGTCTTAGTCTTAGAACTATTTTATCTTCAAGATAAATCTTTTAAAACTTTCTGTACCTATTTTTACAACTGATTTAGAATTATTATAGCAGAACCAACACTTATAGTTAGAGCTAATTATTAAATTATTATATCTTTATAAAGTTTACTTGAATTTCAATACTACTTTACAACATATTTAAAATACTTTAGTATATTTTTGTATTGTTTTCAGACTTCTAATTAAGATAGTTTAATAAGATTATAACTAGTTTATTAATATATTAGATTAGCTTATTATGTTTTTTTTAGTTTATTCTAGCAGTCTAGTTGGTAGTACTCTCTATTTAAAGGTTTTTAACTATCTAACTCTTTTATATTAGTATTTGTTTTATAAGACTAGCTTTTTATAATAGTATTATTAAAGATCTGTATTATCTTTTTGTTTAAGTTTTTTTAAATAAACTTTTTGTTTTTTTTTAATTTTTATGAATTTATATAGTTATAAAAACTTATCTAGAGTTTGCATCACTTAATACTAATTTGCATCATTTTATATAACTAGTTATACAGATGCTTTATAACTTGTCAGTTATTCTAGTACAATTATAATTGCAGATATCTTAATTTAATTATTAAAAACAGTTGCTATAATATAAATATTATATAAGTGATTGTTCAAATTTTCATTATTGACAGGTTTTGAATATCTAATCTACTATTTGGAAGATTAACAACTTATTTACTTTATTAAGTTATTACATTTCTCAACAAAGTTTTGTTTTTATTATAAAATATAAAAAAGTTATAAATATTTGTATATTAAAAGTTTAGAGACAAAAAAAATAATATATTATTTTTCTAAAGAATTAGCTATATTATTAAAAGTATTATTAGTATAAGTTTAAATTTTGTGAAAGTTGATATTTAAATTAAAGAATTTAATAATGTTTAGGAGTATATATTATAAAGATTATATATTAAATTTAAAAAGTTTGCTAAAATTATTAAATTATATAAAAGTTTGTAAAACTTAAAAATAACAAATTATGAATTAATATAAATTTGAAATGTTGTATTATAAAGTACAATTAGAATTGCTAATAAAATAGAAAAGTACTGTTATAAATAAAAGCCTTCTTAATTTTCATATTATAATGACAACATAACATAGAGAATCCCTTACAGGTATATACAGTATCCAAAAGAGAAGTATAGCTTCTATTAAACATTGTCAAAAAACTATACCTTTCTTTGAGGCAGTTTAGGAAAAATAATGCAATACTAATAATTTTACTTTATTTTACTAAAAGAAAATAAATCTTGTCTGTAAGAATTACTTTAGAGAAGAAGTATCAATACAGTTTATAGTCATAAGCTGTTTATTAAAGTAATAACAAGAAGGGCTATCCTTAGGTTTCTGTTTCTAAAGAATTTCAAGATGTGTTTATAATATTAAAAAGAAAAAGGATGTTTGTTGCTTTTCACACTTGGGTAATTTAGTAGGGTTTATATATCTGTGAGCTAAGCAGCTAAGCAGCTAAGCAGCCAAGTGACTAAGTGATTAAGTGACTAAATGACTAAGCATTAAGTGACTAAGCAACTAAATAACTAAGCAACTACTTGATTACTAAGTAACTGAAAGTTCTAGCAACTAATAATTAATAATTACTAAGTAACTAATTACTAAGCAACTAAATGACTAAGTAGTCAAGTAATTAAGTAACTAAGCAATTACTAATTAACTAAAAAGTTCTAGCAACTACTAGTAATAATAATAATACAATAATAAAATAACTAATACTAAATAATAATAATAAAATAATAATAATTACTAATAATAACAAATAAGCAGAAAATACTAATAACTAGCCAAAAGGATGAACATCACACAAGATCAAAAAGAAAGTCTAATGTTGACTTACATCAAAAGAGCATATTTGGTAGTAATTAGTATACACAACAAAGTGTTCTTCAATCAAGCAAGCAAAAACTATACAATATCAGATAGAAAGAATAAGATCATTGCTATGTTAACAAAACAAAATCCAACAGAGGTTGTTCTACTTTGTATTACAAAAGAAATAATTATATAAGCAGAAAAAGAACTGTTAGAAAAAAAGATTAGTATAAGCAAACAAAATAAAAATGAGTTGATAGAAGAGATTGCAACAAGACAAATACAAAGTAAAGAAAAAAAAGTACAACAGCAAGTCTTAATAGTAAACAGAAACCAAGAAAAAGCATATATAACAATACAAAAAATCAAAAATGAGGAAACAAGTAGAAGAAATACACAAGATGCTATAGAAAACTCACAGAAAACAGTAAGTATAAAGGTAAATTAAGCAAGTACTAAACAAGAAGGAAGTAACATATTTATTGACAAAAAATATGTAAAAAAACAAAAAAAGCAAGAACAGGAAAATACTAAGACATATAGAAAAGACTTAGAACTGAGCTTAGAGATAGAAATAAAAAAAGAACAAGTGACAAAGGGATTACAACTAGAAAGAGAAATTGACATAGTTGAAGCACCTCTGGAGGAAAGCATCTGAGCACCTAGTAAAAGAAGCTGCAACCAAAACAACAGCTTAATTGCCAATATACCAGCACACAATGTGTCAAAAAAGACAAAGGAAAAACATATACAATTTATCAGATAGTCACTAAGAAACAACTTATATATCAAAGACATTAAAGAAGTCTTCAAGAGAGGAAACCTATAGATAGAAGTAGACTTTAATTGTGAATATGGAAGAAATGATGCAATACAAAGAATCAGCAGAAAAGAAAGTAATTGGTACAAAATGATATCAGAAGAAAAGAAAGAAGATAAAAAAGAAAAATATAAAAGAATAAACAAGAAAGATTAGCAAAAAAGAAGCAACCTATTGAGATTGAAAAAAAAGTCAAGTGAAAGTCAATGTGAAACAGATGAGAAGTACAAAAACAGAAATTACATAATGATATAAGACTTACCAACAGATATAAACAAGAAAGAACTAGAATATATCTGTAAATGATTTGAGAAAGTACATATAGTAAAGATTAAGAAATCTAAGTACAAAGCTTTAGCAATAGTAAAGATAGAAAGAACAAACATGAAAGATATTTCATAGGCTATATCAGTTAATAACAATAAACTGATATGAGTAATAGTAGGAAAAAAAGACCATGAAGCAAGAGAAGGTCAGAGGAAATATATAGCAAAGTTAACAGAACTATCTGAAAATGTCTCAGAAGTTTTACTTCTTTAATGTCTAAGAAGTAAAGGAGTGAAGTTAGTTCATATACCACTAAACAGGAACGGAAATCAGAAAAGAACAGTTATAGTTATGTTTATGATTGAGGAAGACATGAAAATGGTCTAATCAAAACCAATTATGTTTAATAACTTTAGACTATATTGGATAAAAGAGAAAAAAAAGGAATAAAGAAAAGAGAAAACATACTAAAAAAAAGAGGAAGAAGTTGGGATAGATTCAGCTAAGCATCAGACATAGAAGATAGCAAAAGTAGAGAAAGAGAACAGAGAAATAAAATATACTTAAATAAGATGAGAAGAAGGAAAAATATCAAAACTACAAATTGGAAAACAAAAGAAAGAAGAGGTGCCTATAACCAAAAAACAAAAGACCAAACAAGATATAAGCAGAAAGAAAACATATATATAGAAGAAATGTTAAGTTGAATCTGGAAAAGATTAGAAAAACTAGAAAAAGCAAGAGAGTTGACAGGAGAGGGTTCTGCCAACTGCTCCTGAAGTTGGCATAGTTGAACTAATAGAAATGAACAAGAAGCTTGAAGAATTTCTGCAAAAGGAAAGAAAAATATTTGAAGAAAAAACAGTATCTTCTTGTCTAGAAAGAAAAAAAAGCAGAAAAAAAAAAAAAAAAGAAGAATATGCAGAAACAGAACAGAATAAACTAAAAGAGAATAGAAAGAAGATAGAAAAAAAATTAAAATAGCATGTTATAATGTTAATAGACTCAAAACTAAAGAATGAAACTTGATAGTCTGCTAGACTAGGCAAAAGAAGAAGAAATCATGATATTAGGGATCATAAAAATGAATCTTATAGAAAGAAAAGGAAAATTCTTGACACAGACTACAAATAAGAAATTTGCAAGATTTTGGTCAAGTGCAGCAAAAGATAAAAAGAAAAGATCTGGCATAGGCATTATGATCAATAAGCAATGAAAAAAGCATGTAAGTGCAGTCAAAAAGATAAATGAATATATGATAGAGCTTATACTATACTTTAAACAATTGGAGTTAGTAGTTATAGAAGTTTATATACTATCAGGTAACAAGACAATAGGAAGAAGCATTCAACAAAAAATAGTAGAAATAGTTATCAAAAGAATAGACAAACACAAATAGTTATTTTGAGTAACTTTAATCACATAGCAAATAATATCTTAAACAGACAACATCTACAAGCAGCAAATTTTAAAGGCTGCTAATCTTTAATTGGATAAAGAAACAGAACTTTAGTGATATATACAGAGATATGCACCTAACAAGTCAAGAGTTCACATAGTCAAATAGAGAAGCAGCAACAAGAATTAACTATATATAGGTATCAGAAAAATTGGCTTTAAATATACAAAAGGCAGAAATCAAAGATGCAGAAAGGATCATGAAAAGTAATTATAAGATAGCAAAAACAAAAATATGGATTAAACATATGATAACAAAAAATAGTAAAGCCAAAATTAAAAGAAAAAGTCAATCAAAAACAATATATCTATATAATCAAGCAAAAGAAAAGAACTAAAAAAAGTATATACAAGAACTGCAGAAATAATTAGAAGTCAAAAAGGTGCTAAAGAACATCCAAAGAAAAGAACAAGATAAAAGAGAAAAAATAAATAGTATAAACAATATATGGGATGTATTAGAAGAAGCAATCATTATAGCAGCAAGCAAACATCTGCCTAAGAAAAAGATTTATAATACAATAACAAATAGAAGAAATAGTCAAAAAAAGTGATTTCAAGAAAAGAACATTGTAGAGCTGCAAAGATTAATTAAACTTGCAAAAACAAAAGAAGGCCAAGAAGTAACAAAAAAAGAAAAAATAAAAATAAATAAGAAATTACAAAAGATAAGGAGAAAGAAAAGTGCAAAACTGCCAGAAATACACAGACAATGGTCAAGTGCCTAGATAGAAGACATAAAAGGTTGGCAAAAACTGTTACAAAAAAAAAAAGAAAAGGATAAGAGCAAGACCAAAAAAGACAAATAGAAAAAAACATAGATAAAAGATGCAAAATGATTAAAACAAATCAAGAAAAAATGATAGTTAGCCTTTTAAACAAACTATACAAAAAGATAATACTTGACAGATATATTAAACAAGAAGAAGAACTAATGAACTTAATAGTAGAACCAGAGTTAGTTAAGACTGGTGTAGCAAAACACTACAAGAAACAATTCAGAAGAAGAAATGCAAAACTAAAAGAAATATCAGAAAGATGGAAAGAAATTTACAAGCCACAAAAACATATTAAAGAGGAATGGCATATAGAAGTTGAAGAAAATATCAAAGAAAAAGAATAAGAAGAAGTACTTAGAGAGCTTAAAGCAGGAATAGCTCTAAACATATCTGGTATAAGCTATATATTAATCAAGTAAGCAGAAAAGAAAATGCAAGAAATTTTTAGAGCCTTTGCTAATCTTTGTTTAGAAATAGAAGAAATATCAACTAAGTGGAAAATCACACAAGTTTATCCAATACCAAAGGACATAGAATAGAGATATAGCTTAAACAACATCCATCCAATAGTCCTAATTAAAACATTTAGAAAAGTAGTAACAAAGGTGATAACAAAAAGGCTCACCAAGGTGTTTATAAGAAGAAAAGTACTCAAAGAACCAAATTATGCAGGCCTACCAGGAAATTTAACAGAGCAGCCAGTGCATATTCTAAACATGATAATAGAAGAAACAAGAAAAAAGAACAAAGAAATATAGATACTTCTGTAAGATATGAAAAAGGCATTTGACTCAGTTTTACTTAAGAGTCTTAAAATGGTATTGCAAAAAGTTAAAGTTCCTAAAAGAATAATAAAATATATTTTAAATCTTTTTCATAAAGACAATTAAGAATAATTACAGCTTATGGCCTAACAGAAAAAGTAACAGCAAGGGACAGAATAGACTAAGATGAAGTAATATCATCATTAATATGATGCCTCTTCTATGATCCACTGTTAGAAAAAGTACAAAAAGATGAAAATCTAGAATATACAGTTGAGCAACAAATTAAAGAAGAAATGCAATGCAATGATGTCACAAGATTTTGCCAAGTAGCAATCACATATGCAGATGATATAATATGGATTGCAAACAGCAAAAGTCAGTTATTAAAGATCTTAGAAATAGCTAAGAAGTTTTTTAAGATGAATGATATAGAAATTAATAAATCAAAATCAAAGCTGCTAGTAATAAACCCAAAGGTTAAAAGAGAAGAAAGAGAAATAAGTTTTGGCAAAAGCAGAGTAAAAGAAGAACCAAGAAACAAAATTGTCTGTTCATTAGAAATATGGCTAAATAACAGAATATGAGAAGTATTAGTTAAAAAGAAGGCTAAAGGAATAGTTAGTCAGATGATAAAGGATCTTAGATACAAAAAGATAATAACAAGCCAGATCACATATATAAACAACATGATAATAATACCAAAACTAAGCTACATGCTTCAGCTAACAAAAGTCTTAAAAAAGGAAATATATAAAATACATTAACCAATAATATGTTTAGCAAAACAAAAAAGCAATTTACAAAGAACATTAGAAAATTGCATAATAGAACATAAAGATCTTAGTGGGTATAGAACACTACAACAAGAGCTAGTAATGAAGCAAGTGAGCAGCTAGTTGTTGAGATTAAATAGACAAGATAGCCTAGATTAGTTAATAAAGCTAAGATTAATACAAGGTTGTCAAAGAGCAAGCCTGACAAAAGATATTTGGAAGTTAGAGAAAATATCAGTTAACAAAGCATGTTAAAAAAACAACTTAGCTTGCCTGACAATAATAAAAGCAAGAGAGCTAGGAATAAATATAAGAACTAAAAATAACTTATGAAGAATATTTGAACATGATACCAAGTTACAAAAGCTGTTAGAAACACAGTTGTAAAAAAAGAGTAAAACAGAAATAAGTGAAGCAGGTCTAATTTATCTAAAGCAACTGCTTGACACAAAAGGCAAAAAGCTAATTACATGGCAACAATTCAAAAACTATTGTGAACAGTCAAGCAAAGAGAAAAAAGCAGAATAGTTCAAAGAAATAGAGTTCAAAGTGCTTGAAGAGCCAATAAATAAAACAATTTAAAACAAACAAACATAATACTCAGGCAATAAAAATAGAATAGAAGACTATGTCAAAAGATAAAAGGAAGAAAGAATAAATAATATATGATAAACAAGGCAGCAGACAACTAAAAAAGATAGTAAAGAAGAAAAAAAAAAAGGTCTTGTTAGAATATTGGCAAATGCAAAGTAAGGAGAGCAAAATAGCAACAGAAATTAGCCAATGTAATAGTTGTATAAAAGAAAAACAAAAAGAAGGAAGTTGCTAGCAATAAATAAGAATAAACAATAAAATCAAAATAATCTCTGATATATCGATAGAAAAGAGTAACAACAAGATTAAGATAGCTATAGACCAGTTAATAGAAAAAGTAGAAACAGAAAAGCTAAAAGATAGTGAGCAAAAACTTAAAGGACTAATGATAATAGAAGAGTTAGAAATAAAGATAATCGAGTAACAAAAATTAAATAAGAATGTTAATTAAAAGATCCTAAAGATATTAAGAAGAAACCTTTTGAAAAACAAAAACAAATATACTATATATATAGATAGTGCTGCAAATCTAAAGTCTAGAGAAAAAACACAAGAAAGAAACATAGGTATAGGGTGGATCCAAACAAACGAAATGCAAGAGTGGCCAGAAGAAGAAGCATTATTAAAACTAGAAGAATAAATGACATCAACAATAGCAGAACTAGTAGCAATTTGGGCAGCAGTCTTAACAATACTAAAAGAAAAACAAGTAGAAATATATATGAACAGTAATGCTGCAATAAGGAATATTAGTAGAAGTTTAGAGCAAATAGATAGAATGAAAATTCTTAAAAAAAAAAATGTAATATGAATAATGAAGATTATAGACCTTATTAGAACAAAAAGAATATAGTTAAAGTTAGTGAAAGTTAAAAGTCATAGTAAGAACAAGTGAAATAACAAAGCTGATAGCCTTGCAAAGAAAAGAACAATAAGTGAAAAAGTAGTACAAAAAGAAGAGTCAGTTGCAAAGAAATAGAGTACTGTCTAAAGTGGAAAAACAGATGAACTAACATACCAGCAAGATTGTTATGCAAGTTAGTAACAAATGCAAGATTAGGAGCAGAATGAAGAGAAACAAATACAATTAAAAAGTTAGAACCAAGAACAGAAGTTATGATTTATGACTAAACACAATTGTGAAAAAGGCTAAAAAGAACTAAAGAAGTACATTGCACAATAAGAAAAAGTAGTACAAGAAGATATGAATTCATAAAGTGTATAATAGATAAACTTCTGACCTTAGAAGAACTTAATAAAAGAAGGCTAAATATATATACAACAACAAAGTGCCAAGTATATTAGGACAAAGTTAAAGAAACACAATCACATTTAGCATTATGCAAAAGACAACAAAGCCTCTGAAAATAAATCCAAAAAGTATTGATTGCAACAGCCTAAAAAGGATTAAAAAAAAAGAAGAAAATATGCATCTCTCTATATGTGCTATATATAGCACTCTTCAGAAAGATGGAAGCAGAAAAAATAGAAGTGAAAGAAGCCTTAATCAAAGGCCTAATTCTGAAAAAGATGCAAGACAAACTAACACAACTCCTAAATACAAAGGCAAGACAGCATGAGACACATTTTATGAACAAATTTGAAGGACATGATATGAAAAGATCAACAAATAAGAGAAGAAAGAAGGCATAACAGTCAAAATGAAAAAGAAAGAAGTAAAAAAAAAGAATCTAAAAAAAAAAGAAAAGGCAAATCAGCAAAATGTTGAAAAAGAAAAAGAATAAGCAAAAGAGAAAAAGAATAGAATTAATAAAGAAATTAGGAAAGCAATATTAGGGCTTGTTATGAAAGGAAGAAGACTCTTTTATTATAGACTTTAAGTAGTCAAACAAGTAGCTTACTTCTGTTTGAAGTAATGTGGCAGGTTGCACTTAGATACTTTTTGAATGGCTGGATAATGCTAGACTTAGTTGTTAGGTAAATTTATGTAATTGCAAAAGTAATTTTAAGAGTTTTAATAAAGTACTAGTGTGACTGCTTAAGGAAAAAAAAAATAAAAAATAACTAATAATAATAAAATAATAATAATTCTTTCTATAACATTTCTGTCTTCTTTAAAAATTTACTTTGTAAATTCTATGTTCTAATCAATTTGAGGAGTTGGATGTACTTATCATTCAGCAACTTGATAATATGCATTGCAGTTATATACTTCAATTGTAGGGTTATTTCTCTTGGTTGTAATTCAAGAACTTCATATATTCTAAAAGCACCTTTTCAAGTATTCTTTGCTCTTCTTGTTACTTGAGCATTCTGGATAAGTTTTTTAATTTCTGAAGGATTATTAGACTTTGAGATTATTTGTTTCAAGTAGTAGTAAGCTTCAATTTTCTTGTTAAGGTTATGTTGAGTATATTCAGAAGTAGATAAGAACTTCAAGATTCAATTAACTTGTTTTTTCTATATTCCTTCAGAAAAAGGCTTGGTTATACTTTGAGTTGTTGGCACTGGTGTCTGTTTTAAGTTATTTATTATTTGAGTCAAATGGTTAGTATTATTACTTTCTAACTCTGTAAGTACTTTGTTAAGTGAAGTTTCGATTAAAGAAAGTTGTATCTTTTCTAATTGTAGAAATTTATTGATATTGAATTTTACAGAGGCTTCTATTACAGAGTTTAAGTTGATAACTTTTTCTAGTTCTTTATTACTTCAAAAAATAATATTTTGAGATAATATATCTAAGTAATTTTGAGATACAAGATTCTGTTTTCAGATTTGGAAAAAGTTGTTTAAAGTAATTACTATTTCTGGTTGTAGTTTTAAGAATTCCATTTTTTAGGAAAATTTGTATAATTTGAGAGTGTTTATATAAATTTTTAAGTATCACAAGCTTCAAATAAATTGTAACATTGAAAAATTTGTGTAATATTATTGTCTTTTCTTCTAGTTTTAGAAATTTCTTTTAGAAATTTCAGTTATTCGATAAAAACAAAAGGTTATCATATTTGTTTTTTATAGTATTTAGCAAAATAATCACTATTATAATACTTTTGCAATGTTTTTTCTTTGTTATTACAAAGTTTATAAGCACTATTGTTTAATTTTTCTTGAATAATAAAAGGTTCAGTTCTTTTATCTTCGAATTTAGCTAATCAAAAATGTTTTATGTCCTTTCTAATTATCCATACTTTGTTATCTATTTCGAATATTTCATGATGAATTTTGGCATTAAAGTATTCTTTCTGTTTTTGTTGTGATTCATTAGTCTTTTCTTTTGCATCATTCTGCAATTCAGATAGCTTGTCGATAAGCTCAAATGCTTGATGCAATATGCTATTTTGTAAGTTGTATTCTGTTTCTTCATAGAGTTTAACAGATAATAAAACTTTAATTGGAAGGACAGCTTGTTATCTATATATAAGCTAAAAGGGAGTATATTTGATTGTAGCATGTTTCTTTGTTTGATAAGCAAGCAGTATAGCAGATATATATAAGTTTTAGTCATCATTTCCTTTTACTTAGTAAGTAATTTACATAAAGTTCGATTAAGACATTCAACTATTCTATTCATCTGTGGATGATATAGTGAAAAGAACTTATATTTGATAAAAAACTTTTCACATAAAATGTAAACAGTTTTACTAATAAAATTTCTTTTTTAATCAGAAAGAATAATCTTTGGTGTTCCATATGAACAAATAATTTTTTCAAAAATAAACTGAACTAAGGTATTTGCTCTGGTATTAGGTATAGCATAGGCTTTTAGCCATCTTATTAAATAATCAGTAGCAATAATAATATATTGATTATTTTGTTTGGTAATCAGTAAGAGTTCTACTAAGTTAATACTAATTCATTTGAAGACTTATTCTATTTGAATAGGGTGGAGAGGTTCAGTTTGTTTGCCTTTTTGTTTCTTTTGGCACTCTTTACATGTTTTAACATATTTTTGTATATCTTGATATATTTGGTCTTAATAATATTATTTAGCTATTTTATAATACATAGTATCTGTTTTTAAGTATCCTATAATAGGATGCTTATACATCATATATAGAACAGGTTCTATTTTATTCCATTTAATTACATAAAGAGGGTACTGAGAGTTCTTTTTGTTTTTCTTATATAATAGCTCTTTTTTGGTAATAAAATGTTTAGCATAACATTGTATTTGCTTAGTCTGTTCCTATAATAGAGAGTTAGATAACTTGTCTGATTTTATATAATTATATAAATTATAATAGAGGTCCAAATTCATGAAGAAGAGTTTTGATATAAAATCTGTGTTTGGAGTCAAGATAGAGCATCTATATTGGAATAAACTCTTCCTGGTTCATAAATAATTTCAAAGTTATAAGGCTGAAGTTTTAGAATCTATCTTCTTAGGCATCCTTTAGGTTCAACAGATTGTAATCACTTGAGAGCAGAGTGGTCAGTGATAAGGATGAATTTGGCAGTTCCAAGATATTTATAAAAATGTTCAATAGTCTATACAACTGCAGCACATTCAAGTTCAGTAACACTATAATTAACTTCTTCTTTGGTAAGGTTTCCTCCAACCTATCCTAGCTAGAAAATAATTTGAAACAATTATCTATAGCACTTATTAGAAAATAGGAAGTGTAATGTCACATTGGGTGTCTTTTTTTAGCAACACAAATGTAGTTTAGAAATCTTTATTTTAGAAATTTTTCTCTGTAAATTAAATTTCTTATTGTATCTTAAAGTTTCTACTATGATATTATATAAATAAAAAAAAAATAAAAAAAAAAAACTTCTTCTTTGGTTAAACTTTTATTTGTATAAGCTACAGAATATTCTTTTCTGTTTCTATCTAGTTGACTAAGAGTAGTTTTGAATCCATGATAAGAAGTATTGATAGCTAAGATAAATAGTCTATTAAAATCAGAATACTTTAATATTAGAGCTGTAGTCAGTTTCTGTTTTAATTCTTCAAAAGCTTCCTGTTGTAGTTTATCTTATATATAAGAAGTTTCTTTATACAATAGCTAGTTTAAAGGCTGTACTACTTTAGAGACATTATGAATAAACTGTTAATAGTAACCTACTAGTCTAAGAATAAACATAGTTGGATTATATTGTTAGATAATTGAATTTTCTGAACAGCTTCTATCTTTTGAAGATCAGGTACTATTTTAATAGAGGTAACTATATGTTCTAAAAATGGTAAACTCTGTATTCAAAAATTATATTTTTCTAAGTTTAATCATAAACTGCTTTTCTGATTCTAATAAAAGTTTGTCATAAATGTTCTAAATATTTATCAAAGGTCTTGAAGTATACTATAGTATTATCAAGGTATATCACTACAAATTTCTATGCAATGTTTTGGTATACTTTATTCATTAATCGTTGAAAGGTTGCAAAAGTATTACATAATTCAAAAAGCATTATATTAAACTTGTAAATATTATATCAAGTTACAAAAGCAGTTTTTTCTTTATTTGTAGAGTGCATAGCAACTTGCCAATATCTACTTGCAAGATCAAGTGTAAAAAACTACTTGAATCTTTTTAAGGTGTTAAGCATTTCATTAATGTAAAGTAAGGGATAAACATCTTTCTTAGTAATATTATTAAGTTTATGATAATTAATACAAAATTGTAATTTGCTATTTTTTTTTTGAACTAATACAACTAGTAAGATTCAGAAGCTAGAGAAGAGTCATATAAGTTCACTATTAAGCATCTGTTGGATTTCTTCTTTAACAAATGTCTGTTCTGTAAAAAAAGAAGAATAAAGTTAAGATTAAATAGAAGGTTTTTCTTCTATATAAATTCAATAGGTTATAAGATCAGTACATCCTAATTCTGTTGTATCTTGTGCAAAAAGATTTAAGAACTCTATTAGAAGCTGGCTAAATTGTTTGCCTTGTTTAGCATTTAGAGGTCCAATGTTCAATTTAGATAGTTCTAGGCTAACACTATATTCTTTATAAGGGATCATAGTGTTAATTGTAAAAACTTGATGCATATTGTCTAGTTCAACAGATAGTTTTTTATCTTGCCTAAAATGATCTAAAAATTTGACCTTTTCTATTTTTGAGCAAGGAAAATATATTATTGTTAAATGGTTTGGGCATCTTGTTGAAATACTTATAGAAAGGTCTAAGTAAATTTCTTTAACTTTTTTATCTTCTGTTAAAGCTGTAGAATAAGTTGGTTCTGGGTTTATACTTGTTGTAGTTGTGCAACTTGTAGTTGCAAGGGGTCTGGTTCTAGTAGAATTGCATTAGTTGTGTTGGATAGAAGGTCTACTAGTTCTGGTATAGAAGATTCATAAATAGAGACTAAGAAAGAAGCATAGTTCTGGCAATATTCTTGATAGATATCCAATTCATCTTAATGTTTAACATGTAAGCATTCTTTGCAAAGGTCAACAAAAGCACTAAACTGTTAATGAAAATTGGTAATAGCAAGCTGATAATTAAATTCTGAATGGCTAATATCAAAAGACTTAGCTAAGATTTGTTGTAAAGTTGCTTTTCTTTTTTATTAAGTACAGCTTGTTTAGCTTATAAGATAAGAACTATTTTTTTATAGGTTCATGGTTGATTAATTTGGTCATTTACTTGGAATTCTAATACTTCAGTAATAGTAAGGTCTGTTTCTTGCAAATAGACTTTAGCAAGATAGAAGATACAAGTTTGATTTATTTTATACTAAGATTCAGCACTTCTGGTTAATTCAGTATAATGTCTAATTTGGGTCTACAGGTTATAGTTAGGGTTATAGAAGACATCTGTACTGGCTTTGTAAGCATATAAATGTTCAAGTTCACAAAACCATAGTTCTGTTACAAAGTAGATTTTTAGTATAGTATATTATAGTAGTATTAGTAATTATATATTTATTCTTTATTGTATTTTATATTTTATATTTATTATTATTAG
>CAJVQA010006165.1:0-15221 GCA_910591915.1 Cetraspora pellucida
AACCCCAGTACTTTAGTATACTCCTGCCTTTTGTTCAGCCTTTTTACCAAACTCCCAATCCAGATAGCCTGTGTAGGACTACAACCAGTCCATCGGTATATCAGGTTAGCCCAATATCCTTTTCCTCTGGTTTGTTCTGGTGGCCTGGTTGGTGGTACCTCCGGGACTCCAACCCGGAGGTTCTTGCCTGTTTGGCTACTACAACTAGGTACTACGACCTTGGTATCTGTTTCCTCAGGCTAGCCTTTATAGTAGGGCTGTCAAAGATCCAGCTACCTCTCTACTCGGGTCTTCTCAAATAGACTTCTTGTTATCCAATTTCAATGGATTTACATGGCCACATGGACTTATCTAGTGTTTGCATCGCCTGATTTGTCAGTTTGCATTCTTTTGTATAACACCATACTTACACAGATGCCCCATGACCTGCTAGTCATGCTGGTGCGACCGCCATTACAGATATCCTAACCTAATCGTTAGTAACAGTTGCCATAATACGAATATTATATAGGTGATTATCCAAATTTTTGCTATCGATGGGATTTGAACACCCAACCTACCACTTGGAGGATTGACAACCTGACTACTTCACTAGGTTGCCACACCCTCTAAAAGTGTTTTATAGGTTTCTATCAGTTCAATAGTACTATTGAAAGTTTGTGCTAACTCTTTATTTAAGATTTCTAAATGGGCTTCTGTCTTTTCAGTTTCTTAGTTTTCTATACTTGATGGTCTTATCATGTGTTTGCACTAAAGCCTTATGTGATATTGGTATTTATATTCCTTTATGTACATGTAATATTATATTTTATATAGATGCCTCAAGCTTTCAAAATTAGGTGCACTTTGACCTGATATACTTAAGATTACAGATGCATAAATCTAACCAATTGACAAGAGACAGTTATTATAACACAAATATAATTTTTAAAATTCATCATCTGTGGAAATTAAACCTTAGACCTGCCACTTAAAGGTTAACAATCTATTTACTTTACTAGATCACCACATCTTCTTAAGATTTTTATATAAAACTATCTTTTATATTCTAATTAAAAAATTTATTTGCAAAATTTTAAATTAAAAAAACTTTATTTTTTAAACCTATTTTTAATTTTATTATAATATTAATTTTAATCTTAAATTAATATATTTTTATTATTCTTTGATTTAATATTATATATAATCTCATAAATAATAATATAGAAAAATTATAAAATCTGCTATTAGAAATATATTTTATTTTAAAAGAAAGAAAATTTATTAACTAAAATATTCAAACTATAATAATTTTTGAAACTTTTATAAAAATCTATATTAAGCAGATATCTTGTTATTTGAAATTTTTAAGCAAACTTCTTATTCAAATATATACTTTTTGAATTTATTTATAATATTATATACTTTTATAATTAGTTTTAATATAATTAAAATTACAGTATTACAAATCTTAAATTATAAATAAGTTATCAAAATAAGATCAATTTTTTTAAATTTTATTATTAATAAAATTTGAATTTTGAACATATTGCTTAAAAATAACTACTTAGCTATTATACTAAAATTATTATCTTTATTATTTATTCTTTTATAAATACAAACAAATATAATATTTTAAAAACTATTTATAATTGTTTAATCTTTACAATTTTCTTAATAAATATAATATTAAATATTCTAATAATTTGATCATTTAATTCTAAACTTCTAACAATCTGTATTTTATAATTAAATAAAAATTTGTTTAAATTAAATTAGTACTTAATATCTATTATCAATAACAAATTCAAAAAAAATTTAACAAAAAATTAAAAATTGTAATTAAATTTTTTAAATATTTCTTTAAAAATATTTTTAAAAAATACAATAATATACATATTAATAGATTACTAACAAATAATTTCTTATTAACTAAAAAAGTTCAAATTAAATAAGTTATTTATTTTTACTTTACTAAATATTTTAATAAAAAACTTTTTTAATAAATTTAACTTATTTTTAATTATTATTAACTTTATTAATCTTATTTTAAACTTAAAATATATTATTATTTTTTTAAATTAAAGTTTTTGTCTTTGAAAAATAATATTTTTATTTAAGTTCTTATTAAACACAAATGCTTTTAAAAGCATCTATATATAGAAAGTTACAACTAGTTATATGTACACTTTTGGTACCTAATTTAAATAGTCTATATATATATAGATTATTATACTAATTCTATACTAAATGCTATATCTGCAAGCCAACTATAAGTTTTGCTTATTTAAATTCTAACTTATATCATAATAATATCTTCAAAACTATATCTATTTAATATATTTAAATCTTTTAGAACTACTTTATTCTTAACAAAAAACTTATTAAAACCTTTTATATCTTATATATAGCTAATTTAATTTTATACAATATATTATAATTTTTTAACATTTGCAATTACAAAAGTTATCTATTTAACTGCTACATTATACTATTTTTCTTTTGTAAAGTTTATTAAAATTCTAGTACCTATTCTTATAATATTATATTTTACTGCACTTTTTTTTACTCAAAACTAATAAAACTCTTCAAACTTCTTTTTTTTTTTTTGTTTTAAGGCTGATGTTAATGATAGCTCATGCCTTTATTATGTTTTTAGTGAATACATTATATATTACTTGTACAGAATGAGTGTACAACTAGCTACATATGTAACTTTTGGTTACCTATTTAAGTAGTTCGCCCAAGGGTTTTACACTAGCTGCTATGCCTATAATCTACTAAGAGACTATCTAATTAAACACTCTGATTCCTATACTACACCCAGACAATTAGCGCCCTGGTTCTTGTACACCTAAGTGCCATCTAACCCAACATTTAGCCTCCTTTCTGTACATCTGTCAAGCCATTACACAATTATTTTCAGAACATGACACCTGACTATAAGACACCAAAAGCTCTTCTGTTAACTACCTATCCATCTACAGAACATTAATAGAACTTGTCCTTGCAAAGTTCACTCAGACCCTAGCACTTACTTCATAGCATATCCCTAGTACTTTTAGTATACCTCTGCTTTTTCTCCAAACTCCCAATCCAGATAGCCTGGTAAGACTACGACCAGCCTATTGGTATATCAGGTCAGCCTGATATCCTTTTTCTTTGGTCCTTCTGGTTGAACTTCTGGTGGCCTGGTTGGTAGTACCCTTCACCCAGAGGTTTTTGCTCATCTGGATACTCTACATTGGTATCTATTTCTTAGGTCTAGCCTTTACAGTAGTATTGTCGAAGATCTGTGTTACCTCTTTACTTGGGTCTTCCCAAATAGGCTTCTTGTTCCCCAATTTCTACGGATTTATACAGCTATAAAGACTTATTTTGGGTTTGCACTACCTGATGCCGGTTTGCATTCCTCTATGTAGCCAGTTACACAGGTGCCTCATGACCTGCCAGTCATGCTGGTGCAACTATGATTACAGGTATCTTAACCCAATCGTTAGGAACAGTTGTCGTAATATAAATATTACATAGGTGATTATCCAAATTTTGCCATCCATGGGTTTTGAACTCACAACTTACCACTTGGAGGGTTGACAACTTATTTACTTCACTAAGTTGCCATACCCCTCTTCAAACTTCTAATTTAAATAGTTTAGTATAGCATACTTAGTATCTTTTTGTTCTAATAAATTCAATAGCCTGATTGGTGTATATGCTTTTCTTATATACTTTGTTATTTAGTTTATCTATTTATCTTTTTTAAAAGGTATTTTGAAGCTTTTTATTAGTTAAACTGTATTATTAAAAGTTTATACTATCTCTTTATTTAAGAATTTCTAAGTAGGCTTTTGGTTTTTTAGTTTTTTAATTTACTGTATCTAGTGGTCTTATTGTAAGTTTGCATTAAAGTTTTATATAACATTATTTTTAATATTTTTCTATGTATATAATGTTACAGTTTGCATAAATGTTCTAAGCCTTTATTTGAGATAATATAACTTAAAGTTACAAATATACCAATTTAACTAATCATCAAGAAACTGTATATTATAATATAGATATAATTTTAAATTTTGCTATAAGTGAAATTTAAACACTAGACCTATTACTTAAAAGATAACAACTCAATTACTATACTATAATATTATCATCTTAAAATATATTATTAAAACTTATTTATTAATATTTTTAATAAAAAATAACAAAATATCTTTTAAAATATTATTTTTTAAAAGTTACAAATCTCTTAAACAAACTATAAACATATTAAATTTATTAATTTTACTAATCAATATTTTTTTAAATTATATATTAACAAATATTTTCAATTTTAAAAAATCTCATTAGATTAAAAACATCAAATATTTTTCTTATTTTAAACAAATCTTTATAAGACTTTATATTTAATTAAGTTTATTTTATCTTAATTATAAAACTAATAAAAAAATATTTAAAAGAAAAAAGACTCTTTCTGTAGATTATTGAAAAACAAAAAGTAACCAAAAAATTGGTACTAAAACATTAAATATATTAACTAAAATATAACAAAAGATATTTAAAAAAAGAGAAAATAAACTTTCAGAATACCTAAGACTTATTCAATATAGCCAAAAGACAAAAAACTCTAATTACTAAACTACAAGACATCAAAACTTCTCTCAACACTAACTCAGTGCTGTTACCTTCTCAAATGAATTTCTATAGAGCTTCTGTTCAGCTAAACACCCAAGTTATATCAGTTACATCTTAAGCTCTTCAAAATAAAAAACTTAAAGAAAACACAGAACTAAAAACAAATTTTCCTTATTTAAAAAAAAATAAAACTAACAACTCTAACTCTTCTGTTTCCTTTACACCCTATTCTTGTCAAAAAAATTTAACAAAAAGTAAACAACCCAGCTTACTTCTTACAAAATCTCAAATGATATCACACACTACAGCCACCAAAACAAACATGCCCAAATCAGCGAATATTCCCATGCTCCAAAACTTCAATATCATATTATCCAATCTATCATACTCGACATCTGTACCTAATAGTTTTATTTCAGAAAACAACCCATAGAACTCTGAACCAATTACACTTACAGAAAATCTACCAACTCAATTAAGCTCGATATTAACTATGCATACTGACAATATGGACACTATTTCTAATACTTCTAAAGATTATCAACAAGTTACCAAGCAATCATATAGCAAAGCTTTAACATCCAACCTACCAAAACCAAAAAACAACACAACTTTCGACTAATGTAATTCTGTAACTAAAGCTCTTGCAGCAAGACAAGTGCTTAACTTTGATCTTCAAACTTGAAACAATGATAAAATAATTGAAGCCCTTAATGACAAACAACAACTTTTGGAATTTTTTACTCACAAAATTCAAACCATCCTTCTAATTCACAATATTCCATATGCTATTAATCAAAAATTTAATTATCTAGATACAGTATTCTTTTGCTCTTTTACAAGAACAAAAGCTACAGCCTCTCAATTTCAAAAAGAATTCAACTCACTATACCAAATCACTCTCGAAAAATATAAAAAACTACACAATGCTATTTTGATTAACAAAGTTAACAGAGACCAAATCCACAAAAAACTCAAAATCAAAATTGCTTTAGATTATATTAGAAACTTAGATTTTCTTACAACAAGTCCCTATGAATGTACAAGACATATATTCTACTGTCTTAACCTTGCACAAATTTCTTGTGTACTTACTTTCGAAGAAACACACAAACTTCTTAATAAAGCACACTCCCAACTTCTTATTCCACTACCAACTTCTCCAGACCTAATCAACCAAAGCATAAAAGAAATACTTCCTTTCCTACTTCTAATCAAAGATCGAAAATTTACTTGAGCAACAGTGCTAGCACTTTATAAAATCTACACTTTCAATCAACTCAATAATAGCTACTTTGCTAATCCTATTATCTCTCTTTCTGAAAATCCAACTAAATTAAATGCAGAAATGTGTGCAATGTTTCCAATAACAAGCCGATCTGAATTACCTTATCTAGCAGAATACAGACAAAAACTACGCAAATATTATGACTTTAATCATATACCATCTAATTACTTTGACCTATCACCCAATTGGGAACCCCTATCATCAACACCTCAAAATCTTAATTTAGCTGTAAAATACCTCTTTCCTTGCAATCCTAAAGATTCAACCGATTTTAAATGTTATATAAACATTCTACAAGAGCATTACAGCTTTTACAAAATTCCAAACAACTACTTTATCCAAAAAAAACCACTTTCAAAAGAACCAAATCAAATCAAGACCTCTATTACTTATAAATTTCCTATAACTGATTATCATCTAGCAAAAGAATTTCTAGCAGAAATACAAGATACATACAAATTCAACATCTCACTACTACTAGAATATATGATGATTAATCCTACAAACAAACCTCAACTACCTACAGATCCTATTTTGATTATTGAGCTTAACCTAATACTCCCTATTACAAGCTCTAAAATCCTAGTAAAAACTGCTAGAAAACTCTGCACATATTACTTCTTTTACCAACTACCTACAGAATGGATCTCAATCAATAACGCTACAAAAAAAGAAAATACTAAACCAAATCTTTCTTCAAGTCTCGATGAAATCCAAACAGCCTTGAGAGAATTAGACCAATTTCAAACTATTCAACTATCAATAACAACACATGAACAGATAGCTAACATTATCTCACAACTTTGTAATTACTTTTCCTTCCAAGGCTTACCTTCACAACTCTTTGAACTTCCCAACCTACCTGATCCTTACTAGGATATTTTTGATAACTACTTTCCTCAACTATAAACATTACACAAATAAAACCAGATTTACTATCCTCCCAAATAGATAACAAGAACTCAACTAAAATACCAGATACTTCTACAAACAATTTTCCTATTAACATTAAGGATTATCTTAACTTTGCTACTCATAATACTTAAGGACTTAACAATCTACTAAAGCTACAAATATGGCTTGAATTCTGTGCTAAAAATAACTACCACATTGTCTCTATTACAGAAACAAAACTAAAAAATTTTTCTTTTGCAGAACTTTCTAATCCACTTTACAAAATTTATACATCAAACTTCATGCCTAAGAACAGCTCTCAATGTAAAGTCAGTATGGGCACTATGATCATGCTTCACAACTCACTTCAACTCTTTATATTCAACATACAAACTGTCCTAGGCACTGCAATATGCATTGATTTCCACCTCCCTGCCAACAATAAACTTCATATAATTTTATTATACTTATCTTCAAACCATCCAGAACAACTCAAATCTACTCAAAACACAATTATAAACTGGTTAACTCAAGCAAGAAGCAATAACTGGCATACAATTACAATAGGAGATTTTAATGACAACTCCAACAGATGCAAGTGATCAGCAAATCTATTTTCAGACTTCAATCTATATCATCTACAAGCTTACTAGAATTCTACATTATAACAGAACCCACATGGCAAAGAGGCTTAAATCAAAGTCAAATCGATGACATATGGGTCAATTCTGAAATCTTTTTAGATTTTACTCCACTCTTAATTACTGACTTAGTTGATATCACTGATAGTAACCATAAAATAATTACTACTACCTGGAAGACAAACTTTCAACTAAAAATACCCAGATCCAAAAAGAAGAAAAGAAAGACATACCTTTACCATCAAATGACAACAGACACATGAGAAGACTTTACCAATAAACTAGAAGCTGAAGTTAAGCTAATAAATCCGATTCACAATATTACAATATTTCAACAACTAAACAACCTCTGGAACAAATAGTCAAATTCAATCAAGAAAGTTGCAAACCAAACAATACCAAAAACATATACAGTGCCCAAAAAGCACTATGCCTTTTTTCTGAAAGAAACTAAATTACATTTAGCACTTAAACTAACAAACAAATGCCTCTCTATCTTAAGAAATATTAAACCTCCAACTTTAATTCAGTCTACAATACAAGATCTAAACAATCTATTTCAACAAATATCATTATACTCAGAACAAACTATTTCTTTATACCAAACCCAGGACCTTACTTTAAACTTTAATAACCTTCAGAAAACTATGAAACAGCTTAAAAAAACCTTATGGAAAGCTCGTAGCCTAGAAATCCAAAATGCACAAAAAGAAAAAATAAATTTCTATATACAACGAAGATATAATGACATGGAATCAAACACATCATGCATGATAAACAGTATACTTAAATGTAATCAAGACCAAGTTTCTTTCGACAAGATCATAATAGCAAATAAAATAATTAATAATCCAGAAGACATAAAACAAGCAACAAAAGAACACTTTAACAACTGGACTAAACACAACCCTAATTTTGAACATAAATGGACCCAGTTTCTTCAACCTTTACCGAATATTGACTTTAACATATATAATAACTTGTTACAACCAATATCAATCTCTGAATTAACAGAAACTATAACATCATTACTACTACATAAAGCCACTAGCCCTTCAAGAATATCAAACGAAATGATTCAAAACCTTCTAACATCAGCAAAACAAATTCTTCTACAGATTTTTAATGCTTGTCTAACAATCAAAAAAACACCAAATAGCTGAGGATATGCAAATATTTGGGCTATTTCAAAAAAACAACACTATAACAATGACCTTACATATACTTGACAATCACACTAATCGAACATACTCAAAAAATTTTTACCAAAATAATTATCCATCAACTAAATAAAATCCTTACCTAACACCCAATCCTAAATCCAAATAACAATGTAGCACTTCCATTTACTTCTATCCTTCAACCCATTCAAACTATTTCTCATATAATAGAGCATGCTAATATAACAAAAAACAAATATTGGATCTTAGCACAAGATATGTCCAAAGCCTATGATATAGTACATATCCTTCTACTAATTAAGACTCTTTAACGAATCCATATTTCTCGCTCAATTATAAACTTATTAAATCATCTTTTAAACAACAGACAGAATTCTGTTATTACAAGCATTGGACTAATACAACCTTATACTGTACAAGATGGAATTGATCAGGGAAAGACCTTTTCTCCAATTCTATGAAGAATCTACTATGATCTACTCATCAACTGAATCGATACAATATATTAAGATTATCAACTTAATACTCACACATATTTCTTTAATATATCAATACATACTTCCGTAATAGCATATATAGATGATACAATATGGATAGCCAAAGATAAACAAGAGTTACAAAACATACTAAAAACAGTCAACTCCTTTCTTTTTTACGCCAGCATCAAAGTCAATTCTCACAAATCAACACTAGTAACTAATGACTCAGATCCTAATGCTAATATAATATTTCAAGAAAAGAATATTCTAAACATTCAACAAAAAGCAATATTTAGACATCTAGAGGCATGGCTTACTCAAGATTCATTACTTCAACCCACAAAAAAATTTCTTATCAAAGACATTACATCTAACTTAAACAAAATCAAATTTGCTAAAATAATAGACAAACAGGCTATCTACATTATCAATAATATAATTCTTACACATGCAGCATATTAGATGCAAAGTACTTACCTATCAAAACGTTCTTGCAACACAATTACAAACCTATATACAAATATCATCAAACAAAAAGCTAGACTAGCTCGGTCTATTCCTAACTCCACCCTATATTATCCTAATATATATGCTTTGAATAACTTTACAATATTTAACAACAGCAACAAATTCGTACATTAGATAGAAGCATTAATTCACCTGACTTTGATACTCATAGTTTAAAAATCTGATTACAACAAATTCAAAATGCAGCTAACTCAAACAAATCAATCTTACTAGAACAACTTATATTAACTACAAATGAAGTTAAAACAAATACAGCCCAAATGATACTCACACTTCATTTATTAAATATCCAGCTAGAATGTACAACTAACTCATGGCCTATTTCTAAACAAACAAAGAGCACATCCATTAACCAAATTCTCCAATCAATAAAACAACTATATGCAATCAAAGAAAAATTAAACAACTATAATATAACCTGTATTGAACAATTTCTTGATTACTCAAACTACAAGATTCTAGATTGGATATCTTTTTATTATAATATACAAAAAATACTAGAAGAAAAAACTTCAAAATGGTTCAAAACAATCACAGACTATATAACTTCACTAACAAATCTGTCTACAATACTAATCTATCACAACCCATATACCTTTATAAAAATCAACACTATGACTTTACAATGAATTATTACAAAATTACAACAATTTGAAAAATTAACAAGTATCATCAATAATTAAACCAAAATCAAACACTACAATACTCATCTATTAAATAATCACTAACTAATACTATGTCTTGAATGTCAAATCAAAAACCCAAAATTTAAAACAACCCATTGCTATTTTACTAATCCTATATACCAAACCTTCAAAATTTAAGTTGATTGCCACAAACAAATTTATGTAAACCTTAATTGTTTACACTCTCATCAAACAATTATACAATCTAAACAAAATTACAAATATTTACTTTCAACTTCAAAATATTGAACCAACTATCGACTCCTACAGACCTTTGCAAATAACTAAAAAAAAATATGGAACCTATATACAACAAGTTCTTTTTCAAAAGACCTAAACCTCAAACTTACAACTATTTTCAAGAAAACAAATGGATACAATACTCTTTATACTCAATTATCATTTCAGCATAATGACCATATATGGCATTGCACTAATCAAACCTTCCCTTTCTCAGATTACAATGTTTACAATACTTGCAATAATCCTTATAGCAATAACAGAAGAAACAAAAATTCAAATATTAACTGATAAAAGCAACATTTCCAACAAAATTTCAACAATGTTTATAATGTTATCAGAACAAAAACATAAACTAAGAAAAACTCCTTTCAATAATATTATTATTTTTCTTAATACCATAATTAATGCAAAAAATTTAAAGATCAAAATCAATCTAACAAAAGAAAAAATCAGTATAAAAAATGCCTCCTGCCAATTTCATACAGATCTGCTAACTAATAAAGTACTAAATACTACCTTTACTCCCTTCATAATGAATATACCAACTACTTACGCTATTTACCAAATACCTAAAACTTTACAATAAGCAGAAGCAATCATCACATAGAATAATCAAAAGTGCATCAAACATATTTTTAACAAACTTCTGAACATCAATTGGAAACTTACATTCAAATATCTCAATTTTAAAAACAAACCTCTTAGTTGAAATATCGATCTTACAAAATCTACTTTAAAAACATTCAAAATCAAAATTCTAACTTCTAAACTACCAACACATCTTAACCTTCATAAAAGAAACCTAAAAACTCACATCAACCCATACTGTGCAAAGTGTCCAAACATACTAGAAGATACAGTTCATATGCTTACCTGCCTGTACAATCAAATAGAATTAAAAGAAATAATAAAAGAAGCAATAACAAAAATTTGCAAAGATAACAAAATCAAAACAACAATATCAACAAATCTAACTTAAGAAATACAAAACATTTATATAGATCAACAAATTCCAATTGGAATTATAACAAATAACTTACTTGAACTAAGCCCACTAAAAAAAAATTTATTACCAAACATTTATCACTGAATTACAAAGAAAATACACAATATATATAGAAATCGAGTAGGACTTATATTAACAACAGATTCTATCTGCACCAACTATTACTATTACTAACCCAGACTACATATTACTAATGTTAATAGATAGACAATATACCTTATAGCTTAATAGATTTATACTTTTAAACCAAACATTCTCTACTATTCAATTCATATACTAAAGATCTCTTAACTATTCTAGCTAAGAATAAGTTGAGGGTAAAGTAGCTCTAACCCTACTCTCTTAGTTTAATATATCAATTTGTACTAGTTGTACTTAATTATATATTACTGAAATAAAGGACTAGAGAAAAGACCTCTCTTAATAAAAAAAAAACAAAAAAAAAAAAATAAATAACAAATTATAGAAGTATTTAAACTAATTCACTAGAAGTTAGAAAAGACTTTGTTATTGGTAGTTATTAAACCAAATCTACAAGAATCTAAGAGTTTTGCTACTAAATCTCTATTCACTTAAAATTAATAAGAATATAAAAATTTAAAAAAGATTTTTTGCTACCAAATCAGAGTTCAGAAAAAGACCTTCACTAGTAGTTTTAAACCAAATTCATAAAACTAAAAAATAACTTTAATTACAATACCTCTTACTAATTTGTCATATACCCCTAATCTGCATATAACTGTCATAACTAACTAATAATTATGTTATGTTTGTAAAGATCATTCACAATGACAAATTATAGAAGTATTTGAATCAATTCACTAGAAGTTAGAAAAAACTTCATTATTGGTAGTAATTAAACCAAATCTACAAGAATCTAAGAGTTTTGCTATTGGATCTCTATTTACTTAAAATTAAAAAGAACATAAGAATTTAAAAAAGATTTTTTGCTACCAAATTAGAGTTTAAAAAAAGACCTTCACTAGTAGTTTTAAACCAAATCCATAGAACTAAAAAATGACTTTAATTACTTTTTACTAATTTGTTATATACTTCTAACTCATACATAACTGTTATAACCAACCAATAATTATATTATGTTTATAAAGATCATTCATAATAACAAATTATAAAAGTATTTAAACCAATTTACTAGAAGTTAAAAAAAACTTCATTACTAGTAGTTACTAAACCAAATCTACAAGAATCTAAAAGTTTCACTACTAAATCCCTATTCACTTGAAATTAAAAAGAACACAAAAAATTTAAAAAAGATTTTTTATTGCCAAACTAAATCCATTAAAGTTCAGAAAAAGACTTTTCTTAGTAGTTTTAAACCAAATCTACAAAACTAAAAAATGATTTTAATTAGCTTTAACCAATCTGTCATATGTCTCTAACCTGTGTATAATCATTATAACCAACTAATATTATGTTACATCTGTAAAGATCATTTACAATAAACTATAAAAGCATTTGAACCAATTCACTGAAATTTAAAAAAACTTCATTACTGGTAGTTGTTAAACCAAATTCACCAAATTTAAGTTTTATTACTAGATCTTAATTCACTTGAAATTAAAAAAAACAAATTCTTTAGTAGTAGCTTTTAAACAAAATTTACAAGAATCTAAAAAAAATTTTGTTGCCAAACCAAATCTACTGAAGCTCAGAAAAAGACTTTGCTAGTAGTTTTGAACCAAATCTTACAGAACAAAAAATGATTTTAATTATTTTTGCCAATCTGTTATATATTATTAATCTGCACATCATTATTATAACTAACTAATTAATTTGTTATATTTGTAAAGATTTATTTACAAGACACCTATTCTAGCAACAAATACTAATTACTTTGAATCAATTCACTAAAATTAAAACTGTAACCTTTGTTGCCATAACTTTTAACTCAATTAGAATTTAAAAAAGACTTTAGTTATTAAACCAAAACCTACCTGAAATAAAAAAGCCTTAGTCCTTCATTAAGTTACTGGTAGTTTTGAATTAAATTCAAAATAAAAAAGACTATGCATATAGTTGTTGAGCTCAATCTACAGAAACTAGAAAAGTTTTTTAATCTAAGTACACTAGAGTTTAAAAAAAGTAGTTATTTATTTTTTTATTTTATATTTTTTTTATGCCCAAGCTACAAGTTAGATAAATTTCTAGTATCAAAAAAAAGTTTTCTTTAACATAGTTGTAAGAACTAATTTACTAAATTTGAAAAATCTTTATTATAAGAAGTTTAAATAAATCAAAAAAGCCAAAAATTAATTTAAAAAGTATTTAAAATAATTAACCAATTACATGCAGCAATTCTTTGAATTTCTAAAACAATAAGAATGTTATTTTTAGATTACAATTTTAAATAATCATATATTATATCATATTTTTAAATCTAATTTATTCAAAATTGTTTATATGTAAAAATAGGCCCTTTTAGTTGACAGCATTCTATTTGTTTAGCAGTACATGTAAAAATTTTTATTTGCTATTTCCTAATTAGAATAATATTGTTGTATATGTAATATATTATGTTTGTTGTTATTTTGTATAGTCAGCTGACTACATGTTCTGACTGTTTGTTTTCAAATTCTAAAGTGATTTTCTACTTTTCTAGAAAACAAAAGAAAATTTTTTACAAAACTTTCAAGCAAAGTTAAAACCAATCAAAAACTTTGTTAAAGAGAACTATATTTATATTAGTGTATTAATAAAAACTTGTGTTTCTTTGTGCTGAAACATTTCTTTTAAGAGCTTTGCATAGGTTTATTTAATCCATTCTGTTCTATTTTTATATATTAATTTTGTTTATTAAATTCTGTCAAAAACTTGTTTTCTTGCTATTGCTTGCTATTGCTCTGGTTTATTTCTTGTTTTTCAATTTGGTTAACTATATTTTATAAGCTTTTATCTTTTTTCTTAGTGCTCTAAGTGCTGTTTGCTTATGTGTTTTAATGTTATTTTATGTTTTTGCTTTTTGTAAATTTTAGTTAAGAGATTTACAAAAGAGTGTTAAAATCTGTAAAATTAAAAAAACAGAAACCTACTTATAAACCTCTAAGTAAAAAAAGTAATACAAATCTTTAACAGTACTATTATAAAAATTAGACTTGAAAAATAGATGTTAATATAAAAAAACTAAATAGACAAGAATTTTTAAATAAAAGTATTACCAATTTGACTACTAAAATTAAACTAAAAAAAAAGAATATCAAATTGAATTTGATATATCAAAAACAGATTACATTCTATTAAGTTATTTAAATTAGTAGTTTAAAAACAAAATAGAGATATACTATTTCTTAAATTGTAATATAGGCAAATTTGGCTGCATTAATTTTTTTAAAATTAATTTTTATAATAAAATTTTAACAATTAATTTTAGCAAAATACTTTTTAATTAAAAAATATTTTTAAAAATCTACTTTATAAACTTTGTTAAGAAACTTTTTTAATTTTATTAAAAACTTTTAATTAATTAAAGTTCAAAAGTTTTATAGCATTAGGGTTTACTATTAAAATATTTTTCAGGTTTTCTAAAATTTTATATATCTTTGAAGCTAAAAAAATTTTTGTTTTTAAGACAAGTATTAATTTTTATATATAAATTACTAAACTTATAATAATTAAAATTGTAATCTTTAATATAAACTAAAAAGTT
>CAJVQA010006166.1:0-15221 GCA_910591915.1 Cetraspora pellucida
AGAACCATTGGCAGACTACTTAAATTAGACACCAAAAGTATACATGTGACTAGTTGTACTCTCTAATATAAGGTGACTTCTTTGAGGCTTCAGCCATGAGTCCCTATGTTCAATTTACTGAATAAAACCCTAGGCCCAAAAGAGGCTAGTTTAATATCAAAAAAAAAAAAATTCTAAATTGCAAGTACTTACTTTAATATTTAATATATATATATTATTTTAAAAACTAATTAATTAATTAAAAGTGTAATAATTTAGTAAAGTAAATAAGTTGTCAACTGCTTAAATAGTAGATTGTAAGTTCAAAACCTACTAACATCAAAAATTTGAATAATTATCTATATAATATATAAAGAATATTATAATAAGAATATTTTGTTGATTAGTTAGAATAAAATATTAGTATATAATTATAATTGCATTAGTATAACTAACAGATTATAAGACATTTGTATAATTTTGGTTATATGAAGAATGCAAACTAGTATCAGACAAAACAAACCTAAAATAAGCTCTTGTAATTATGTAAATCTATAGAACTAAGAAAAATCTAAGCCTATTTAAAAAAACCTAAGTAAAGAAGTAATACAGATCTTTAATAATACTATTGTAAAAGCTAAATTTAAAAAACAGATATCAATATAGAGAAATTAAACAAACAATAACTTTTAGATGAAGAATACTACCAATTAGACTGCTAGATCAAATAGAGAAAAAAAATTTTAGGTTAGATTTAATATATCAAAAACAAATTATAGTTTCTCTAAATTATTTGAATTGAAAGTTTAAAGACAAAGCAAAGATATACTAAAAATAATAATATATTGTAAAATAAATACTAAAATATAAGTAAACTTTACAAGAGCAAGTTCTTATTAATAGTCTATAAAGTAGATAGATGATTAACAAGTAAGGCCTTCTAAGTTTTACTAGCAAATGTTATACTTTAAAATATGTAATAATCTAAGAACTAGTTCAAAAAAAAATATAATGCTGCTTAGATAGTATACTGATTAAATATATATATATAAGAGATTTTTTTAAGTAAGTTTCAGTTTTTCTAGTTTTATGAATTTATATAATCACAAAAACTTATTTTAAATTTGTATTACCTAATACTAGTTTGCATTTCTTTGTATAACTAAAATTACATAAATGACTTTTGACCTATTAGTTATACTAATGCAACTATAATTATAAATATTTTATTTTAACTAATTAGCAGAATGTTATTGTTATAATACAAATATATTTTTTCAAATTTTGTCTTTAGTAAGTTTTGAACTTACAATCTGCTACTTAAAGAAATAACAACTTATTTACTTCACTAAGTTACTATATTTCTAGATAATATTATTGAAAGTTGTATTACTTTTTTATTTAAAATTTTTAAAACTTTTTATTTAAATATATATTTTTTTAAATTTATTTATTAAAAAATGAGAAGTATAGCAATTTAGTAAAATAGATAAGTTGTTAATTTTTAAATAACAGATCTAAGATTCAATTCTTATAAATAACAAATTTTAAAAATTATATCTGTATTATGATAACTATCTCTTGTTAATTAGTTGGATTTAAGTATCTGTAATCTTAATATACCAAGTCAGATCTTATCTAATATTAAAAGCTTAAGGCATCTATATAACATGCAATGTTATATATATATAAAAGAATATAAACAATTAGTATTACATAAGGCTTTAGTACAAATATATAATAAAACCATCAGACATAAAAGACTATAAAACTGAGAAAACAAAAGCTTATCTAGAAATTCTAAATAAAAAGTAGCACAAACTTTTGATAATGCTGTTAGCTAATAGAAGCCTATAAAATATTCTTAAAAGAATTGTTAAATAAACTAAATAACAAATATATAAAAAAGTACATATATTAACCAGATTGCTAAAATTATTAAAAGAAAAAGAATATATAAATATACTATATTAGACTATCTAAATTGGTAGTTTGCATTATAAACAACCTTAGTTTATTTTAGTACTCTTGTACTAAAATATACAGTTAAAATTATTAATAAAAATATGAGCAAGGCCTCACCTTAGCACCAAAAAAAAAAAAAAAATTTTAATATATTTTGCTAATTATATATATAAATTATAACTTAAAAATAAAGTTTAATATATTTTGCTAATTATAATATAAATTATTAGTTTAAAAATACAGTACTATATATATTTTTATTTATAATATAAAATATTATTATAAAATTAGTATAGTTAAATATACAGTATATATTTTATTTAAATAATATAAATTTTATTATAAAAATACAGTTCAGTTTAGGTCACAGATAAAGTTGTCTAAGCTTTAATTCTTGTATGTAGTTTTTATTTTGTATTTTACAATCTTAGTATATCTTTAATATATAGTATATTAATATGTACAACTAAAATTACTAATAAAGTTATGAGCAAGGCCTCATCTTAACACCAAAAAAAAAAATATTTAAAATTTTTAATTTTAATTTTTTTTAAAAAAAATTAACTAATTTTAAAATTTTTAAACAATATATAATAAAAATAAATTTAAAAATATATTCTATAAATTTTTAAATCTTAAATATATTTATTTAATTACAAGTTAATATATAAAATTTTATATAATTAGAATACTAATTTTAGTGTATTGGTTAGGTTGTTATTCTTCAAACAGTAGATTCAGAGTTTAAATCTTACTAATAATAGAATTTTAAAAAAATAGTTATATTTTAACAACTTGATTAAGATATTTGTAACCTTATAATTTTGATTGTATCAAGACTAATATTAAAAGTATGTAATGTTATACAAATAAATCTTAAAAATAAGAGTGTAATAACTTAGTGAAGTGGATAAGTTGTCAACCTCTCAAGTGGTAGATTGTGAGTTCAAAATCTATTTACAGTAAAAATTTAAATAATTATCTATATAATATATAGACAGTATTGTAATAACAGCATTTTGTTGATTAGTTGAGATAAGATACCTGTAACTATAGTTGCACTAGTATAACTAGCAGATTATAAGGCATCTGTATAAGCTTAGTTATACAAAGAGATGCAAACTAGTACTAGGCAGTGCAAACCTAAAATAAGTTCTTATAGTTGTATAAATTTATAGAACTAAAAAATCAGAACCTATTTAAAAATACTAAATAGAGAGATAATACAGATCTTTAATGATACTATTATGAAGGTTAAACCTAGAAAACAGATACCATATGAAGAAATTATACAAGTAAGAACCTTGAATGAGAAGTATCATCAAGCATGCTACTGGATTTCAGACTAGAAGAAAAAAATAATAGACTGGATTTGATATACCAAGAACAGATCATAGTTTTTTTAGACTATCTGAATTGAGAGTCTGAAAACAAAAGCAAAGGTATACTAAAAGTACTAGAAATATGTTGTGAAGTTAGTGCTAGAGTCTGGATGAACTCTGCAAGAGTAACCTATATTAATATTCTGTATAGTAAGTAAGTAGTTAACAAAAAGGATTCACTGCATCTTACAAACAAGTGTTATATTCTAAAATGTGTAATAATCTAAAAACTAGTACAAAATAAGTAAATATTATACTGCTTAAATAGTATACTGATTAGGTATATATGAGGTTAATTAGTGTTACATCATTATAGAGCAAATGATTAAAAGATTTAAATAGATAATCTTCTAGTAGGTTATAGATATGACATCTAGTATAGAACCTTAGAACAAACTACTTAAATAGGCAATTAAAAGTTGCATATATGACTAGTTGTATTCTTATCTCTGTATAAAATAGTTGTAATAACTAACCCAATAAAAAATTAATAAAGTTTCATTGCAAAGTATAGTTTTTAATACAAAAAAAAAATCTTAAAAATATATACTCTAAAAGAAACTTTGTTTAAAAATTCCAAGTAGAAAAATAGTATAATTTTCAATAATATTACTTATAAAAATCTTGATTCAAAAAAGAAAACCTGAAACAGACAACCTATATAAACAAGAATTTTAGATAAAAAGGTCAACTAACCTGACTACTAATTGAACTAAATATGAAGTTGCATTATACAAAGCTTACTAGATTAATATTATAAGTAATAGTAAACAAAATACTGATAAGGCTGTAAAAGAAAGTACTAAGGTTATATGAACTTTACAAAGATATAGCAATTTAATGGTAAATCTTAACTGCAAGTGTTGGTCTTAACTATAACATCACTAAATCAACTATAAAATAGAAATACAAAAAAGATTTTAGAAGGTTTATCTCAAGAATAAATTAGTTCTAAAGTTAAAAGCAAAAAATCTAAGTCTATAACTTAGTGAAATTAATACAGAGATGCAAAAACAAAGAGTTTAAATAAAACATCCAAGCAGAAGTGTTAGATATAACAATTGATAAAAAACTTTTGAGTGAATTTCTTAATTAGGTAATATAGAAAAGTCATACATGTAACCAATTGTATACTCTTTTTGTAACTGTTTAAAATGTGAACATGTTACTCACCAATATTAATAAAAGCCAATAAGCCAGAAAGATTGCCAAAAAAAAATTTTTATGTAATTACATTTTAATTCAAATGTATTAAGTTGATTTATTATGCTTAATAAGATGACTAATATAATAAATAATCATATAATATTTCAAATTATATATAGTCACATCATCTAAGTGCAAACCCTTAAGTGCAAACCTTCTCTAAATGCATATTATAGCCTGGTCCCAACCTTGGAACTTAAACACCTATATTCTGCATATGTATAAAATTTCAAAATTATAATTATATAAATATGACTTTGTAAATACAAGTATAAAATGTTTTACCAATAAAAATAATATTATATAAGGTTATCTTTAAATGTAAGTTATCTTTTCTTTTTTGATTAAAAAACTTTAAAGACATTTTTTACTTTTACAATTAATATTGCCACTACATATAAAAGTCAAAATTTTACTAAGTAAATATTTTACCTCTTAAGTAAACTTATTCAGACGATCCAAGTACATATATTTTAAATTTTTTATCTAAATTAGAGAACTTTTAATACATTTTTTACATCTTACGATTGACAACAAAGTTAAGATTTATATTCATTGATCGTAAAAAGCAAAGGTTAAATAATAAAAAAGTTATTTCCGGTATATATGTAATTTAATCTTTTGAATAATTTTACTTAATGACTAAAGATCGATTTACTTGGCAAAATTTAGACTTTTATATAGGGAACTGCTATTCGCACCATAGATTTTTGCTATTCGCACCATGGTATGTAGATCACGACCAGAATTAGTTAGAGTTAGGGTAAGTAGTTTTTCATAATGTTAGTTACCATGGTGCGAATAGCAAAAATCCATGGTGCGAATAGCAATTCCCTTTATATATATCAAACTATTTGTAATCGAACATATACTTTCTCTAAATGCAAACTTATATCTAATTCTTAGAGTATGCACTTAAAGAGGCATAACTGTATTAATTCTATAAATGCATACCTCTCTAAGTGCAAACTTACACCTGGTCCCCATAGCACACACTTAGGTGGCGTGACTGTATTGTATTTGATGAAAAAGGAAAACCTATTTACTTTTAATGAAAATCAAGTAATTTACAATTATTATTTTATTATTTAAATCGTCTTGATGAGACCATTCGAATGATATTGAAATCTTAAGTATTCAATTACCTTGTTTTAAGATATCTATCAAAGTAAATATTCAAAAAGCTTGATTTACAGGTTTTTCTTTTCCGTCACTCATTTTAAAAAGTTCTATTAAAGAATTATCTTGAAATATTATAAACTCACAATAATTTATAAATTTGATATTTGATATATATGTATAGTTAAACCTTTGTAATACTTTTAAAAAATATAAATATATAAAGGTTTTTTCTATATATGCAATAGTAACTTGTTTAAAATAGGTGTGCACAAAAAGGGTTATGCTTTAGAAAGGGTTTTTGTAGTTATATAAAAAATTAATCATAATTGATCATATTTTATGATTGATTATAAGTATTAAGTTTTGGCATTTCTGTACAAAAGATCCAAAAAGAGGATATATTTTGCTGTATGTGGTTCGGAATTAAATACTCACCCTTCATCTTAAAAAAAAGTTGGCTATACTGTTGTAAATATAACAGAGAACATTAATGACCCACGACAAGCAATGCAAAAGGTAAAATAATGCAGATGATAGTTATGATTCCGATAGTTTTAAATGTCGTGAATAGATGAATTTCACTTCATACTATTCTGGGCAGACTTGAGAAATTATTAGAAATTAAGGTTTTGAGGGGTGAAATTTACCGTCGTCCAATGATTTATGGTAGACATTTATTCTTACAAAAAAAAACATAAGTTTGTGACATCTGTAGCGAATAGAGCATTGATAAGTAAAATATTAATATATTGAAACCGTATTTGAAATGTTGGTTGACTCTCCGGATTATATTCAAAACATAGCACTTTCAGGCAATTTGTACACTTAGCGATTCGTTATGTAATATGTAGATAGGATAACACTTACCTTAGATGTGTTTTTCGGTGATCAGCCTTGGTAAATGATTTCTGAGTAGAATAACCGAGTTTATTGAAAGGTTAGCAACCAATAAATATCAGTAAAGTGGAGATAATAAAAATATTTTAGTATTTATAATATTAACGTTTGTCGAAATCATATACTAAATGCTGTTCCTGTAAATGTCAACTAAACTATGTTCTATATGAATACAATATCTATAATGAATTCGTGTCGCTACCATAAATAATCATATTTATAATTGTTCAGAAGTTTCGGCTTCTGGAGGGAAATAATCTGATGTACGATAAATATTCAGTGATCGCATTGGAGGGAGTTTCAAATCGGAAGGTTCTATTGACTTGGCCGTATTCTATTCAAAAAAAAAGTTAATCCGTGTTCAACAAAATGATTATAAAGTAAAATAAATACAGACTATCTTTAAAGTGTCTAAGACAAGATTAATAGGATTAGTAATGAATGCTTCGGCTTCTTCTACACGGTTTGTTACATCGTTAACTGTTTGTTTTACTATATTGATGAAGCACTGTTTTTGATAGCAGTATGGGAATATTAACCTAAAGAATACTAATATCATAAAGTTTGAACATAAAACTCATACTTCTAAAGCATCAATCTTGTCATATAAAGTATCTAAATGATGAGCAGCCTCATAAAGTTCTTTCGAGACTGATTCCGAGCGGGTGGACATATCTGTTTTAACCTTTATTTTTTTATTCAATGATGTTAAACAAAAGAATAAATATGACAGCATAATCGAATAGAAGAGAAGAGAAGAGTAGATACATGTTCCAAGGATTGTCGAATTCCTTCCATTTTGTACGTTACATTTTCGACACTGTTTTGAACTTCTTTTACCTATACATATATACTTTTTAGTTTCTATATTTATTATATGAATAAAGCGATATATTTACGTACTGTTTCTACGCTAGTTTCGGAAAAATCCAAGTGCTTAGCGAGTTCTTGTGATATGTCGCTCACACTATATTCTCCCATTTTTACGATATTTTTTTCAAGCAGAGATAACGATAAAGATATATGTACAATTTCGTATTCTGTTACACAAACATGCAAGCATGGTTAAAATCCTTTTATTGGTTAGTGATCAACATTATTTGATTGTTTTGATTGACTAGCCTATCAAACTTCCAATTTGCTTAAGTAATAGCAGATAAAATGTACTTTTTCAGAATTATGGACAATTGGATAAAATAGTGTCTAAGGAGTGTAGTTATAAGAGTTACATATAGTTAGACCGAACCAGTCAGTATATATATTTTATTGTCCTGTATTACAAAGATTAAAAGGTATCATGGCAGTCCGGTAATCAGAATTGAATGATTTTTATTTTTAAAAGAGGTGAATCGTATAAAATCATCGACTCTGATCGATGGGTCACAAGTTATTCAATTCACCACATTACCCACCTTCATCATAACACCTTCCTGTTTCCTTATGTAAGGTGTGAAATACAATATTACTGGGATATTACCGGGAGGTAGAACCATTATAAGCCCAAATAACATTTTGAAATATAATTTTATTTGTGTAGTTTTTGTAACCAGTCCTAATGTTAATTTATTATTTGGGCAAGTGAACAGACATTTTCAAAATATTTTAAATGCATTAGCAGTGGTTGTAGGTGGAAATATATTAATAGGTACTGACAACTTGGAAGCACTTCCGTTACTATTTTTTGTTGTCTGGTTCACTGTATCGTTACTAATATTGCTGGTACTATCGTGACTTTTAACAGAATGCTGGTCTTGTTTTTGTTCATCCAACATCACCTTCACATCAACTTCAGTCTTGCCTTGAAGATTCATCAAAAGATTTTTTATAGCTTCTGATTGTTCTATGTTTTCATTGGCAATCTTTATATGTTGTTCATGAAGATGTTCCTGGAGGTAAAATTTCTGTTTTAGGCTCTCATTTTCTTCAGTTAACACTCTTATCTGTTCATCCATCGATTCTGTTCGTTTAATGGTTTTACCAGCCAATGTAGTTCGACCCTGAAGTTTGTATGCTGTGTTCTCGTCTTGTAATGAATTTATTTTATTTTTTAATATTTTTATGGTATTTTTATTTGCTTCCATCTCTTTCTTCATATTTTGATTCTCTTGAATTTTTTCCTTCAGTTCCATATCTGTTTTAGAAAATTCGACTTTTAAATCTGCCAACTCCTTCCGGACGTTTGCTAATTCGCGTGATGCTTCACTGCTTTGCTGTTCTTGCTGTTTTCGTCGTTGTCCTTGGAGCTCACCCAATTGCCTTCTGGTGCTAGCAAGTTCTGCACTAAGTTCATTGATTAAGTCCCGAGACTTGCTATTGTCCTCCTGAAGATTGTTTATGATTTCTTCACGTTGTGTGGATTTACTACACAGATCAATGAATTTTTGTTTCCAATCTTCTGGTGTTTCATTCTAATAAAAAGCAAAGGTTTATGTATTATCATGATTTTTAATACTTCAAATTTTAAAGTTTAATTATGTAAAGATAAAATACTTGTTCTTTCTGCTCTTTTGCCGAAGTATTTGACCTTTCCACAGGATCAGATACTAATTTTCCTGAAGCTTTATCGCTCAATTGCTTAGGTGGTTCTCGTGGTGATGTAAATAAACGTCTAGGGGATCGAAACACTGTATTCGAACGATTAGGAGATTTACTTGAAATTTTGGTTGATCCGAGCGTTGGTGTATTTACACGCCTAGAGGATTCGGGCACTGGTGAATTTATATGATTGGGTGAATTAAGAGTTGGCGGTTCATTTCCCAATTGATTAATTCCAATTTCTGGATCTTCAACTTTAATTATTGGATCTTCTTCAACTTTATTTAAATCAGTTGAAATTTTTATTTTCTTAGCTTTTAGATCATCCTCGTTAGAAGCCGTTTCTTTAACCTAAATTAAAGTGGTTAAAGTGATGGTAACATGTAGGATATTGTTGAAACCAATTATATAATAGTTAATATAGTATACCTTTTTTCTCTTGCTAATTCCTACATCAATGCAAATTCTTTTTTCTGAGCTTCCTGGTGACACAGACAATCCTCCGGCATATGTACTCCTGTCCCAATTTTTCTCAATGGCAGCGTCCATTCCAAAATTTAAAATCCTTAGCTTTCCTTCATCTAACCAATTTTCAATCTTTTCGCATACACCTTTGATATCAAATTGCGCCACTTCACAACCAGGTACAATAAACTGATGTCTTTTCCATGCACCATAAGTTATAGCCTTTTTTAATTCTGAAAGCGTCAAATTTGAAAGAGTCTTTTTCTCTATCAACATTTGGTAACTCATTGCATGTTCTATAGTATTTTTGGTAACAAGTCTGATAACCGGAATGTTCATATTGGACACAGATTGAGCGAATTTCGATTCTGGAACGAAATTTGTGTCATATGCAATCATAAGGTCAAGGGGTGGCTTTAATGGAAAGAATATAATAAATTAATTAATAGTAGAAAATTATAAATATTTGTAATTATATACATATGTATGTATATGTATCTATAATATGAGTGATCAAAGTAAAAACCAACAAATCCGTTTGAGAACTTCAATGATTTTTTTTAGCGTTGATTATCTTTCATCAACCTACTGTTGTAATAAGATTGCATAATCATATTTAATTTCATGATAATGTTTACTTACTAACTCAATATCTGTGTTTTGCAAGGCTGTTGAAAATATAAAACACATTAAGCCATTATGAGAAAATTCTGTAGCTGGTTGTTTACTGGTATCATGCTTAATTGAAGGATCGTTAATAAATCTGTATCGATGACCATTTGATTCCAAAAAGTCTATAAAAATATCCTATAAAATATATTATAAATAGATTATTTATATAAAGTTTTATGAATTTAACAGTAAATTAATATAATAATTTACCGTCATTAATCCTGGAGGAATTGAAATGCCGATAGCAAGGTTCTTATGCCTTAACATTTTTAATAATTGCCGTATCATTACAAGTTTTCCGGTATGATCGACATCTTTTATCCAATTATTAGACTCATTTGAAGATAAAAGCAATGATAGATGATTAACAACCATAAGTAATTGCTCTTTGGCTAGTAAAATTGGGGAATTCAGAGGTAAAGGTACCGAAGCTTGAGCAAGGGATCGAGTTAAATGAGGTGCAGATATAATTTTACGATATACTTTTTGTTGCATCAATGATAATGGTACAGGAATCATGACATCCAGCTGGCTATGAGATAAACGATGCATCGATGGTATCTGACATGCCAGTGGATTGTCACCGTCTTGACCATTTGTCATTGGTTTTATTTTAGAATGTATTGAAGAAGGTGGTGTCATTTTATTTTCATTGCTTGATGAGTCAATCATCATGAGGGTTTCAGACCTATTCCCACCATCGACTTGAGAAAGGACAGTTTCATTTCCGCTGTTGGAACCCCCAATTATTTTTGACACCTTCCTTCCTTCTTTTTTGGGTGATAATATTTTTCCGGGTGGTGGTAAAGTTGGTGATCTCATCTTTCTTTTAGCGGCTCGTTTTTGTTGTTCCCAAGATTCAATAAGTGGCTGAGTACAATAGCTTGCCGGTTCCTAAAATTATAATAATAATAATAAATATATATTCAAGTGTAAAATTAATAAACTAAAGGTAATTAATTACTTACCCATGTTGGGGCCCAAGGCTTTCCACTTTCATCAATTCCTTTCCATTTAATAGAATAATACAGTTCATCCCCCATCAATTTCTCATCTAAAATCCTTTCAGCTTCATAATAAACTTTTCCATTGGGCATTATTAATGTCGTTACGTACTAAATTATCCTTTTATTTTGGGGGATTTTTTTTTCTGTGCTTTTTTTTCTGTTTTTTTTTTGTTTTTTTTTTTGTTTTTTTTTTTTGTTTTTTGTTTTGTTTTAAAGAAACAAGTTCAAAAGTTTTATGACATGTATAATAAAAACAAAAACAAAGGTCCTTTTTTCTTCTATATTTTTATAACTTTTTCTTTGCTACATAAATCTACAAATACATACCGACTACTTTCTACTATATGCTTTTTTGACGACTCGTATTTTCGCTAAACACAAACAACACTTTTAGACAACTTTCTTAGCAAACCAAAGCCCCTTAACGTTTGAACTCCTTAATAACGACTCGAAGTCTCCGGTTTTTTTATTTTTAAAAACAACTCACCGGCAAAAAATAGTCTCTTTGTTACACAACCCCTGTCTTGTCAAGAAGTTTTTTTGGTCCCCTCTATCGAACTCTACAAAGTATTGCTAAAGGTAAATAAGAAACCACTATAACTTTCAAATGTATGAAAGAACGCTCCAAATAATCTTTCTTGCAAAAAACAATAATCAATTTCTTTAATGTTAATTTATTTATTAATATACTATCGTAATGTACGCTAAACTCTTTGGTATGGCAAGGAAAAAAAAAATAGGCCATGAGACCGGATTGGGAATTATTGGTATATTTATAATTTCGGTCATGAAAAAAATTGAGCTACCGCAGCCATTATTGTTGTACAACGGTGCAATTTTAGGATTGGATCTACATAAATTCTTTAATGATGCATAAAACACCCGCAAACTAGATATCGATATAAAAAGCTTGAAAGAGTCCAAAACATCTCTTAAAGTGCCAAAAATGAAAATTATATAGCCGTTGTTTAAAGCCGCATATAGTACCTAGGGTCTTATAAAGAACCTTCATTTTTAAGTTGGTTAGTAGTTGGGGTACTTTGTATAGTAGTTGGTACTTTGTATAGAACCGGGTACTATTTGGGAAACATTCAACTAGTATGGATATTATTCAAGAATTAGGTTGGCAAAAGTGGTGAGTCTTAATCATTGGGGATTTATTTTATGGAATAAATTATGCAGCTTCAAACAATAATATTCAATTTCTCATTAGCGAAATTGCAAAACTCGATTTCGCCTTTTGTTAATTAAAATCTTGAGTTAAACTGGCAAAAGATGAAAAAAATTGATGATAGCAATGTTGGATATGAATATATATATATATATATATCCATTTATTATGCTATTCGGACACTGGACATCAGCGTCGAAATACAAATTTAATTTCATATTCTCATGAAAACATCTATATAATAGATTTTGAAATTTTTTATGTTATTACAGTCAACACACTCTAAGTGTAACTCTTAATAATTTTTATTTTGGTCCTAAGCATATAGAGCAATATAAATTTGGCATGTAACTTCACTTTAAATGCAAGATTTTATTCTTTGTTTATATTAAATTTTTCTATGCAAATGTTTCTATACACCAGCAACTTGTACTTAGCGAGAATTGATAGTATATACGAGTTTAGGATTTTTTATGTTCTCAGAGAACATTGAGAGCACTAAATTTAGCATTATATAATTATATAATTATATAATTATATAATTATATACTATTAAAAGCATGCGATTACTATCCAATCATAACGAAGTATTCTAGGTCTCTATCGCGTGACTGACGTAACAATCAAATCTCCGCATCAAATTTACAAAACTTCTTAACAGAAATGGATCTTTTGTTATAACACGAAAGCTATTTTTTAAAGTCAAATTTCGAGCTTTTAATTTTTTTTTTTTTTTTTTACAGCGCGAATTAGTCACGTGAACGTTGAATCTTGACTATTATGAGAAACTGTCCTAGCGTTACCAACAGGTAACATAGCAAGTAGGGATGGATCCGGTCACAAACGGTCACAATTATTCATAGTCAATTTTCTCAATACTGTAATGATTTTTTATTTTTGAGCTTTTAATTAAAGCTTTTCAGAATTAAATTCTGTTCATCCCATCTTATAAGTGGAAAGAACAATACCTTCTCTGGATCCCAGAATTTCAAATTTTGTTAACGTTATGACCAGTTATTGACCGGTTATACGTTGACAAACTTTGAAATTCCGATTTCCGGGGAAGGCATCGTTCTTTCCACTTATAAGATGGGATGAACAGAATTTAATTCTGAAAAGCTTTAATTAAAGCTCAAAAATAAAAAATCATTACAGTATTTAGAAAATTGACTATGAATAATTGTGACAGTTTGTGACCGGACCCATCCCTAATAGCGGTGACAGAAATGACCTATCAATCAGGGACCCGGAAATTTTTGGATATATTATTGTATTAGTAATAATAAGTCACTGACCGTTGATTGGTCACAATTAGAGTTGCTAGTGAAACTGGTGAAGCTTTTGATGAATGGTGGTGAAACTGGTGAAATTTAATATAACAACCAATCAAATTTTAGGTAGTCCAACATTAATTAGTTTCACCTAATTGCGAATTTTTTCTGCCACTATCACTATGTTACCTAAAAAATTTCGTTGGCCAATCAGATTTCAAGATCAGAAAACAAAAAATCGTTAACAAGAAGTTTTCCTTATTTTGTTACTATTAAGGCTCTTCCTAACTCAACTTAATAGCAAAACCTAACTTTAATTTAACAGTGAAAATTCTTTTATAGGTTAGTAACGCTAGGACAGTTGTTCTGGGATTATTTCCGTATAAATCAATCTTAATTAAATAATAAATATTATAAGCATGCAACTGATATACCAGGTGCTTATAGTTTATTTTATATGCTTTCAGTAGTTAAAAATAAATATTCCATATTGTATTAACTAATATATAACCTTTATAGTAAATAACTTTTGATTTACTGGCTTATTTTGAATGATTTTTATCAAAATGATTGTCTCTTTAATTATAATTATAATCCTAAACACTAACACAACCGTAAAAAAAAAACACTCCAAAAAAATTCATATCAAAATAGGTCCAAATTTCAGCATCAACCGCGACAATCATTGTCTTGATGATTCTAATAATCATAAAATATTTAAAATTTAATTACAAAATTTTGAAATTATTAAAGCTTTGTATTGCTTTTGAAGTAATACAAATCAAAATTTTAAACCCGTTTTTCCAATCCATGAATCGGTTAACCAATTATCTATTGGATATCCAATATTTGACAGATAAAGATTAATGAATGGATACCCGAATTGTCCATAAATTATTCGGATTCATTTGACAATTAAAAGTTCTAAAGTAATTAACAATATAAATTTATTTAACGATTACAAGTTCTAAGGTAATCAATAATATAAATTAGGGACATTCTATTTACATGCGGTGAACTAGAAATGGATCAAGAAAACCTCCATCTGAAAGTAAGTGTCAGGTGGTAGTTTTCCTATCCATTCCTCATATAGCATGTTGGATAAATGTGTGATTACTGATTACTTAAAAACTACTCCGATATTGCGATATGAAATTATCATATCTCAGTTCTTTTAAATCACAAATAATCACCTAACAATCGAGCGACTTCTTTTTTTTTTGATCTGCAAAGTTTTCAAAATTTTGCAAATCGCAATAATAGTTTGGTCTTTTAAAATGTAAAAACATAAAAAGAACATATGCACATGAGTAGGAGGCTGTTAAAGAAAAAATTAGCGTCTATGACCTTTATGACTTGAAGGACAGTTAGTTTATCAAAATAATGAATTAACAAAAAGACAAGATCCGCAAAACAACAATATAACAAAGAGGTGTAATAATTTATTAAAATCTCTAACTACAGTATAACGAATACAGGGGGATCCCCAAAATTCCGGGTCGGAATACTTCGGAATCATGATCGGCAGGGCCGGAATTAACTAATTTTG
>CAJVQA010006167.1:0-15219 GCA_910591915.1 Cetraspora pellucida
AACTTAGTAAAATACTTGAGAATAATTAAATGTTTTTAGCAAAAATTTGGTATAAGTGATCTGCAGACAGAGTTGCTTTTTTTATATAACTGAATCATTGTAAATTCTTATACTTAAAATATAATAAAAGTTTATTTCTTTATAATATAAGCTTTATTGTATTTTTATTTACTTTAATATTTTTTATAAATTCTTAAGTATTTTTGAATTTCTATTGCATTTGAGCATATACTAAATGCAAGTAGATGTATAATACTCTATTCATCTTAGTTAATAAATATTTTTAAGATTTTACATTTTAGCAAATTTTATATAAAATTAGTTTTTTCAACTTTATTACATATTTGAATTACTAATAATTATAAGTTACTATCTTTTTTGTGATATAATAAAAAAAGAAATCTTCTTTATAATAAGCATATATTCTTGATATTTGTTATCAAAATACAAAGTATAATAAGTTTTATAAAAAAAAAAGAACTACAAGCAAAAAGTATAAACAAAAATATATAACTTCAAATAATAATATAGTATTTGCTTTGAAAAAAACATTAAGAAGAAACTTATAACCTATTTTTAATATATAATTGATTATATGATTTGCATTGCTACTTTTGAAAATCATAAAAATAAAAAATCAGCATTTATATTACTTGCATAATTCAAAGATTATCTTTAATTTTTACATCTCTATACTTTTAAACTAGCCAATTTTTGTTATTTTCACATGTATGTTACAGATATAATCTTTTTTGTTCTTATTTCAAATAATGTAAAACATGTGATTGCAGCTGTAATATTAAGAAAATAATACTTATCAAAGTCATAAAGATAGCTTTACAAGATCTAAAGTTTCTAAATTCTGACTAAATTTTGCTACATCTTGATCAAAGTCTACTAATTCAGAAATTTTAATTTTGTTTAATAGTATTTTATAATATTAGTTATAAATTGCACTACTTAGCTATCTTATATTTCAGATTTTACTTTTAAAATATATATGGCTTTAATGTAACAATTTAAGATAAACAAGTAGGAATAATTATATAAAAAGATTACTTTTTTTTTAGTATTTTAGAATTTTTTTATTTTTATTAATTTTCTTATTTTTCAATGAATACATTACTTTTTACTAGTTGCACTACTTCTTAGTTTTGCCAGTTCACCTTTTTGGTGAAAGTTAAAACTAAATTTATCTAACAACTATAATGAGTTCTATATATTTTTTTTGGTTTGTTAAGCAAATTTAACAATGTTCATTATATGCACTATTACTATCAACTAGAAATTATTATTTATAATGATCTATAATATCATATTATAGAGATCACCAATCTAATTTAATCAAAAATTATGCAGCTATATAATATAGTCACACTAAAACCAGTAATAGAAATCTTTATTTCAGCTAATAAATATATGTTTAATTATAATATATACTAGAAAAATAGGTTAATAACATATTAGCAATTCTTAAATATGTGTCAGATTAGTAGTGAATAAGCTACAGTAGTACTAATCACTGTTTTTAATCTAACTAATCTAATTAATTTAATTAAGCTTATATTAAACATTGCAAATAATTTCAATTATGCAACAGTTATATAAAATATATATTGTCATACTACAGAACTTATAGACTCTAAAATTCTCTATTCATAAAGTAAATGAGAGTCTTTCACATAATGTCAGATAAAATAGTACTCAAAAAAGGTGTTGGATTTGGGTGAGTACTAAGAGTAAGTACACCTTTATTGATTATACTGTAAGACTTTTTTTTCTTACATTATGAGTGCATTACTTATATACTTTTTCTCTATACACTAATTATACTAATTATGCTATCTATGCTAATTACACTAATTATGCTATCTATGCTAATTACACTAATTACACTAATTACACTATATTCACTATATCTATTAATTACATTAATTATGCTAAATCTACTAATTATGCTAATTACATTACATCTGCTAATTACACTCTATATATGTGCTATATCCAATAATTATTATATATTAGTATTTGATTATATGATCTAATTTAAATGAAATATTAACGATCTTTTTTTAGATCATAACAATATAAATTAATTAATTTTAAATATAAAAGGATAATTTTTTTTTTAAGTAATTTTTTTTCATTCAACAATTAAACTAAATCAATATGTTTCCCAATATCTATTGTGCTACTATATTTTTTTATTATTATTATACCTATACAGATTTATAAAAAATTAGTAAAAATTATAACTTTCTAACAAAATAATTAATTATGAATATATTTTAAATAAATATTTTTAAATAAATATTTTTTAAAAGATATTTTTTAAATAAATATTTTTTGAATAGATATTTTTAAATAAATATTTTTTAAATAAATATTTTTTAAACAAACATTTTTAAACAAATATTTTTTAATTAAATATTTTTTGAATAAATATTTTAATTGAATACTTTTTTTTTAATAAAAAAAAAACTTGCTAAAATTATCTTTTTTTAAAAAAATTAATTTTTTTAAAAAATCATCTTTTTAACAAAATATATTTTTTATAACAAAAATCTAAATTTATTTTAGACACTTACTTAAAATACCTTATCAAAACAATTAAAAATTATACTTCTTTAACAATATATATATATAATAAAAAACTTTAAAAAATTACTATTATATCAAACTACTGAGAATTTAAAGTATTACAACTAAAATTAAATAGGTTTGTAAATATTAATAATAAAGAAAAGATATAAGAATAGTGTTGTGAAACTTTTTGCCTTTCTTTGCACCTGTTTGTAAGTATAAGTTAGTATAGCATAGTAATAGGGTTCAAAACCCTCATAAACGGTTTGCATAAACAAGTTAGTATAGCATAGTAATAGGGTTCGAAACCCCAGAATAAGAAACAAAACTCTGTAATGCATAATTCGTAGTTGCATAATGTAGTAATAGGGTTCTAAACCCTAATATCGGCTTCGAGACTCTAATCCAGGGTTCCTGAGCCCAGGTACGGGTACGAAACCCCAGCAGGAGGTTTGAGATCTGACCACTGAAATCTGTATAAATAGGGCGTATGCCCAATAAATAAAGCTTAAATTCATTGCTAAGTTAGTAAATAAATACGGTATAAAATTGAAACTCTACGTGTAGCTGAAGTGATAAGCAATAGTCCTGCGTAGTATAGCCTAGTATTTGATCCCTAACCTTCACATTATTGTTTAGAAACTGACAACCCGTTAGAGTTAGGCACGTGACTTCTGTTGACCTATCAGCAACCCAGTAATCGGGACCACCACGGACTAGACTTGTCCGTCAGTTAGGAGCTAAGTTGAGGCCCCGTCTATGCTTGTAGTACTGTGTTAAACCGGCAACATATAAGAAAGACTCTCCCCAACTACAACATTTTGGTGTCAGTTGTGTGAAAGAATACCAGAGTGAGCAACCGCCAAAAGAACGTGTAATTAATCGTCAACGATCACTGTGTACATACGAGTAGTGGAAATATTGGAAAAAGAACATAAATAAGCACTGTGTGGGCAAAACGGTGACAATAGGACAAAGATTATAGGAAAATGTGAAAAACAAAATTAACGATTTAACCCCAGAGGACAGTGATCATGATTTCGGATGTATGAATAGAGAGAACACTCGAGAAGGTAGCAAACCCCCTAGTAATGAAAGCCTATTGGATAATCCGAACCTCCCAATGGACTATGAACAGCAACCAATCCCGGACCAACAAACAATGCAATTATTGCAACTCCTAGCAAATGCCTTAAAACTATTTCGTGAGCCACAATTGAAATTAGGTGAACGGAATGTGGTAAACTATCCTATGTTTAGTGGGAGAAACCAGGACCCTGTGGAATGGATTGAGTCGATCACACGAGCGTTCAATGCCAACAACATCCAAGAAGTCAGGCGAATTGTAATAGCAAGTGCGCACCTATCTGACCTTGCCACACTGTGGTGGGAAAGTTTGGAAAACCAGGGAATAGAAATACATTACTGGAATAATAAGACAATGGCAGAACAAAGTTTTGTACACCAGTTTCGTCAGAACTTTTGTACTTCGGCCCTAATCAACCAGTAGAATACCGAATTACTAACAAGACGACAACGTATAGGAGAAACGGTAGACCAATATGCTGCAGACATGTTGGTATTGTTCAATCAGGTCACCCGAGTTGGGAACCAGTACCCCGAATTAACTAAGGCACAAATGTTCGTTTAGGGACTTCGTCCAGACCTATCACTGGTTGTAGGACCATTTATGCCGAATACACTCCAGGAAGCTATCAACAGGGCATGAACATGCGAAATGACCTTTGCAAGAGGAATGTCGGTTTGTGGGCTAGCATTATACCATCAGCTAGCCTATGTGACCACCCAAGCACCCATGTCACCATCACACCAACCAATGTATCCGTGAACCAACCAGTCACACCTACACAACCTCCGAATGCTTCAATAGAGCAGGTTATAATGCTACTCTGAGAGGTGGCCACGGCAGTAAGGAATAATGGTAACAACAACAACAATTGGTCACGCCCCCCACAAAATGGAAACCGACCTGATAGAATAAACCGGCCACCCGTATGCTATGCTTGCCAACAATTAGGACATTATGCCCATGAGTGTCCGACCAACAATCGTGTCAATAGTAATGGGAACAGTAATAATCCCTGGTTCTGCCTCAGAATAATGCCCCTACGAATAATAATAGGATAGTGGAAAAAACTTCAAGGGCACAAGCAATGATAGCACAAATACAAGACGAATTCGAACATTTAAACTCGGAAGTGCACCTTTAGAGGGTGAGAGTGCGCAACTAACCACAAATCCCTCCATTGCAAAGATTGAAGAAGCATACATGGCAAAAGGAAACATGTTGATGAAGAACCCGCCGAACTAGAGCCTCCGCCTGGGAACAGTCATAGTGGTGAAGACAATCAAGCAAGTAAACAAGCAAGTGATTGGAAAAGTAAGCAAGGGAACAGTAAAAAAGTCATGAAAAGGAAGGTTACGAAGCCAGTGGAACCTCCAGTAATGGTAAAAATCCAGCCATATTCGATAATGACGGAACTGCAGAACAAAAAGGCCAACATAACATATGCTCAGCTCTTTCAAGTGGCACCTAACATACGGAAGAAGCCGTTGAAGGTGTTACGGCCTGGAAGGGTGACGAAAGGGAAACTTGCCGAATTTTGTCTCAATAGGAGTGATGATTCATATATAACATCAATGTACTGTAATGCTCAAGTGAACGGTAAACCAATCATTCTGATCTTGGACAGTGGCTCCTCTGGTTGTGTTGTTTTCACTGGGTTCCTAAAGGATGTTGGCATAACGATTGATCGTCCATCTACAGTGATGATGACGGGCGTACACGGCGAACAGAAAAGGCCACTAGGAGAGATTGATGAATTTTCAGTAACAGTTGGAGGAAAAACCATAACGTCCCGAGCAGTTGTAACTGATGCTAGAAACTACACGATAATCGTGGGGAACGATTGGATGAGAAAGGCTCGAGCACGATTGGATTGGGAATCCTGTGAGTTGATGCTAAGGGATGGAAACGAGAGGATAAAGGTCCCAACTGAGTATTGTAAGCCAGCGAATGTTGGGGATCGAATAGCAAAGATGGCCATGAATGAGGAGAGAAAAAAGGAGGATGAAGAAAGCGATTCGGAAAATGACAAAGATGATGGAGATGAGGACGAATCAGAATTTAGTGAGAGGATGAGTATGAAGAGAAGGAAGGGTTGGTGAGTCAAAATTATTTGTATTGCAGGTTCTACCCTATAAGGAAGAAGACCGATGTCATGTGCAGGCTGTGCTTAAGGAGAGGACACTATGAATCGGAGTGTATGTGGAATGAAGTTGAGGATCTAAAAGCAAGACTACATACAGGGGGAAGGAAGACAGACGAATTCAAGCTAGGAAATATGACCTCAGATTAGCAGCAGCAAATAAGGAAGATATTAAGATGGTATGAAGACATTTTCGCCCGTGAACCCAACCAGCTAGGAAGGACGTCCGTTGTGCATCATGAAATTCATACAGAGGGAGCCCCCCTATAAAGCAACAGTTTTATCCCACGTCCAAGGTGGAGAATAAGTTTATTGAGCAGGAAATAAAGAGAATGGAGAAAGCTGGGTTAATTCGTCCATCGTGCAGTCTGTGGGCATCTCTCTTCATATTGGTTAAGAAGAAAAATGGGAAAATAAGGCTGTGTGTTAACTTTAGAAAGCTGAATCAATGAACGAAACGTGATAGCTACCCCCTCCTGAGAATTAATGAGTTATTGGGAGCACTCAAAAACTCGACCTGGTATACCACCCTGGACCTCGCCAGTGGATTCTGGCAGGTCGGAGTTCATCCACGTGATTGCGAAAAGACAGCCTTTACCACCAAATTCAGACTATATGAATTCGTAGTGATGCCTTTCGGCCTAACAAATGCTCCCGCCACTTTCCAGCAATTAATGGATTGTGTGCTCCAGAAAGAAATGTGGGACTTTGTTCTGGCCTATATGGATGATGTCAACATATACTCTTCTAGTTTCGAAAAACACTTAGGCCATGTGGACGTCATTCTTGGTAAACTGTGCCAAGCAAATTTGAAATTGAATCTGGACAAGTGTGATTTTGGACAAGACCGAATAGAGTTCCTGGGGCATGAAATCTCTGGCAAAGGTATAACCCCAACTGTCACAAAAGTAGCCACTATGAGTAACTTTTCTCGACCCAAGAACCTTCATGCATTGAGAGGGTTTCTAGGTCTGTCTGGTTTCTATTGTTACTTCATTAAAGATTTCTCAGGTATAGCCACGCCTCTTTACAAGCTATTGAAATTAGGAGAAAATTTTACCTGGAAGAAGGAGCAACAAGAAGCATTTGACGAATTAAAGAGTAGGCCACTTCAGCTCCCATCCTTGCTCACCCTCAGGACGACGTTGGATTTGTTTTGTACACAGACACATCACACCTTGCTCTTGGTGCTGTTCTATCTCAGCCTGACGATAACAGGCTAGAAGGTGTTGTGGAGTATGCCAGTTGATCAACGAAGCCCGCCAAGCGAAATTACACAATAACTGAGTTAGAGTGTACCGCTATCATTTGGGCCGTGAAGAAGTTTCACCAATACCTTCACGGATCCCAATTTATAATAGTAACTGATCACACAGCTTTGACCTACCTTAACAAAATGGCTAACCCGACTGGCAGAATGGCGAGATATATTATGACTCTTCAGGGCTATGATTTTGTAGTAAAGTACCGACCTGGGAGGCAACTGGGGAACGTTGACGGGCTATCGCGGGTAGAGGAGTTTGAGTGAAAAAAAATTATTATTAAATTAATAAAAATAATAACAAAAAAAAATAAAAAAATAAAAAAATAAAAATATATATATATATAATAATAATAATATAGATATATCTGTGCATAAATAAGCATAATATTAATAATAACACGGACGTAGTAGTTAAGGGTCGGCTACGATGTTTATGCGCGGGGTTTGGGGTGCATAAATTAATAGCCTGGTAAAAGTACTAACGTGACCAGCTGCAAAACAACGTAACAACTGAAAGAAGCGAAAAAAAAAAAAAAAAAAAAAAAAAAAACCGATGAGCCAAGAGAGAGACCCAACTGCATACAAGTATTTTCGAGCTAGCTACCCTAAGGTGAATCGAATCTACCATCCGGAAACTGCTCTTAACCAATTATAAGTAGATTCTTGACCCAAATCCGTAATCCAGTCCAGGTGACGGTGTCCTGGCATATATATATATACAAAAAAAAAAAAAAAAAAAAAAAAAAAAGAAAACTAACAAGCTAAACAAATCTTTAAGATGGAACCCAAAGATTATACTAACCTGATTCAGTACCTAACTAAGTTAGAGCTGACTAGGGAATATTCAAAGAAACAAAACTGAAAGTTAAGGAATCAGTCCAGGTATTACGTTGTACGAGAAGGAGTGCTGTATCGAAAGAACCATCGAGAACCTGATTGGCCTTTAAGGGTACTAAAGCGTGAGGAAGTAAGAATGGTACTGAGAGCTTTACATGATGACCCCACATCTGGCCATTTAGGTGAAGGAGCAACAATAGAGAAAGCACGAAGATGGTACCATTGGAATCAAATGATAGGGGATATCAAAAGCTACATACAGAGTTGTGACGCCTGTCAACGCCGTGGGAAACCAAAAACACAGGAGGCATTACACCCGATACAGGTGGCACAACCTTTCGACCGAGTAGGAATAGACATAGTGAGGCCCTTGCCTCTGACGAGAAACGGTAACAGGTACCTGGTGGTAGCAATAGAGTATTTGACGAAATGGCCCGAGGTTCGAGTATTGCCCGACTGTACAGCGGAGTCTGTTGCTGCCTTCGTGTTGGAAGACATAATTGGTCGACATGGCTGCCCCCAACAGATTTTGACGAATCAAGGAACCCATTTTAAAAACCAGGTTATAGAGGAGGCCTGTAACCAGGCCAGTATCAAGCACAAATTCTCGTTCACATATTACCTACAGACCAACGGTCTTGTTGAACGGTTCAATCGAACCATCTATGAGGCACTAGCAAAGTGCGTAAGTCAGTACCAAGGAGACTGGGATGAATATGTGAGCCCCGCTCTATTTGCTTGCAGGACAGCCAAGCATGGTATAACCAAATATGACCCCTTTTACCTGATGTATGGAAGAGAGGCTGTGTTGACCATAGAATTACTGTTGGAAACTTACCCTGTGGATCCTATGGATGATGACTACTATGAGTCCATGGTTTTAGCCTGAACCTTAAAATTGGCGGACGAACTGTTTGAAGTTCGGATCAAGGCACGTGAAAACATTCGCAAGGCCCAACAAAAGCAGAAGTGGAGCCATGACCGACAATACCCCTTGCAAAGTTTCGGGATCGGAGATAAGGTGTTAAGGTACCGGGCTAAGCTGGAAAAACAATTAGGTGGTAAGTTAGAGGAAAAGTGGTTGGGACCGTACTGGGTGTATGATGTAATAGGTAATGGTATGTACCAATTACGTACGATGGGAAATGACGAAAGGGTAATAAAAGGGGCAGTGCACGGTAGTCAATTAAAATACTATAAAGCGCGAAATGATGGCGAAATGAGGTAATAGCAAAAAAAAAAAAAAAAAAAAAAATGGAACGACACTTTGAAACTTTAAGAAAAACAATCCAACAGCTTGTGGACTGAATGGAACCCGACGAAGAGCTGGAAGTCAAGGAGGGGAAAGTGATCTTTCGATACCAGGACCAAGAGATCCACAAAGGGTTTGGAAGAACGGAAAGAAGGACCAAGGCTCAGCAAATCCATAACCATTTGGCTCTGTATCTTCAAGACTTGAACCATCCCATAGGGACTGAACTTGCAATGCCTATCAAAGCCGCTAGAGAAACCTGGAGTGAAAAACTAAGTAACGTGTGTAGCAATGTCAAAGACCTGAACCCAAGGACCCTATCGACGGCCGAAGTATTGGAGACCTATTATAAAGTAGGAAGCTTGTTGTTTGAAAAGGGTTGGGAAGATGAAGCACGAAGAGAGCTGGCCGAGCGACTCCCGGCCCCTAAAGTGGGCTTAGTATAAAAAATTGCAAAGCGAGTGTATATGTTGTTTGCTGTGCGGGGTGAGTGGTGTATGTGCCAAGTTCAACATATATCGATTTTGATGTTGGAACGAATGTTGAAGGGAGATTTTTCTGGGGCAATGTTGGCGGAAGCAGGAAGGTTGAGATAGGAGGAGATTCGAAAAATGGTGGTGAGTTCGCAGGAGCTCACTCTTTAAGCAGGGAAGATGTTGCGAAACTTTTTGCCTTTCTTTGCACCTGTTTGTAAGTATAAGTTAGTATAGCATAGTAATAGGGTTCGAAACCCTCATAAACGGTTTGCATAAACAAGTTAGTATAGCATAGTAATAGGGTTCGAAACCCCAGAATAAGGAACGAAACCCTGTAATGCATAATTCGTAGTTAGCATAATGTAGTAATAGGGTTCTAAACCCTAATATCGGGTTCGAGACCCTAATCCAGAGTTCCTGACCCCAGGTATGGGTACGAAACCCCAGCAGGGAGTTTGAAACCCGACCACTGAAATCTGTATAAATAGGGTGTATGCCCAATAAATAAAGCTTAAATTCATTGCTAAGTTAGTAAATAAATACGGTATAAAATTGAAACCCTATGTGTAGCCGAAGTGATAAGCAATAGTTCTGCATAGTATAGCCTAGTATTTGATCCCTAACCTTCACGTTATTGTTTAGAAACTGACAACCCGTTAGAGTTAGGCATGTGACTTTTGTTGACCTATCAGCAACCCAGTAATCGGGACCACCCCGGACTAGACTTGTCTGTCAGTTAGGAGCTAAGTTGAGGCTCTGTCTATGCTTGTAGTACTGTGTTAAACTGGCAACATATAAGAAAGACTCTCCCCAACTACAACAATAGTTTCAAGCCTTTGAATTATATTCAAAGACAATGATAACACAAACCAAAGGTTATGTTATAAAGAGGAGTTGAGTACTTTTTCAGAAAAAATACATCCATAGCAATGAAGTAAAAAAAACAAGGTAATTATAAAATCAAGCATCTTTATTTATCTTGAACATAAAATATAAACTGTAATGCAAGCATTTACCTTAGATTAAAAAGATAACAGCTTAAATATAGTTGTTTATTAGAAATAAATATAAGATTTACATATAATTATATTATAGATTTTGCAGAATTATTAAGCTTTCGATGTATAAATATTGATGTATAAGAAAAATACTTAAAATTATTTAATAATGATCATTCTTTGATATCAACATTCTATACTTATGAAGATGAACTTTATCTTTATATTTCAAATGATAATAAATTATTTGAGTTATTTGCAAATAGATCTAGCTATCTGGACTATAATTCTGTAACTAGATTATATTATTAATATCATAAAACTACATTAGAAGACTTCTATAATGCAGAAATGCTTAATCATTTAACAGAATTAGTTAATGATTATAACAATTTAGAAAATAGTCGAGCAGCATTACAGGAATATAATGCATATATTAAAACTATCTTTATTTTTGTACCATAACTGGATTAATGTATTGAGTATATAAAAAAATTATGCAAACAGATGAATTATACTATATAGACTCATCTGCTTTATTTGATCTACTTAACATTTCAATTACCTTACTATATACAAGTTGCACTATTAGTATACTTCCTTTTGAATTAATTATAACATCAGATGAATCTGAAATTACTTTAGAAAAGATAGTAATTAATATATTATATTGTCTATTTTAAAAAAAAATTAATCTTATTTGACTAAAATAAATATTTTATTATTTAATTTATTAAAAACAATTCTTTTACTATATGTCTTTTACGAACATAGGAAACAAACAAAACTAATAGTTATGCTTACAGATAATTCAAGTTCTGAGTACAATGTATTAGAACTTTGTTGGTCACAAGAAATTCATTTATTATATACATTTCATGTCTTGCAAGCCTTTTGGTAATAGATTTATGACTCAAAACATCAGATTATTAAAGAGAATCAAATAACTATTATGAATAAAATGAAAATGATTCTTTATAAATCTAATTTTTTACAAATAGACAAATAGTATTATGAATTTAAGTAAGATTTTTATCATTCATATTTATTACTACAAAGACACTTTGAGCTTCTGTAAAACTGTTATCAATTTTGAACCTTAGTTTTTTAGACAAACTTGCCTATTTGAATAAATAACACTAACAATTACATTGAATATAAATTTGAAATACTAAAAGACATTGTCTTTGTCAAAACACAAGCTTATAACTTGGTTCAAGTATTTCAGTTTATGATATTAAATATAGAAACTTTTGATTGTTAGTAATAACTTAACTATGCATATAAATGATCTGATCACTTTTGAGTTACCAAACAATTTTTATATCCTAACTAAAAGAAAGTAAATATGAATTTTGTTCAACAAACAGGTGTGAAAAATGAATTTTAATATTGAGTACAAGTCAAAATAATCTTTTTTATATTTGAATAGTAAGATTGAAACATGCATATGTTCTATAGATATGAATGATATATCTTGTAAACATTAAATTGTAATTGCAATAAAGTTTTAATTCAAATATTAAATTTTCTAACTTTATTAACATTTAACAACCATATAATCTTTACTTATATTGCACTTGATAAGACAATTTATAATTTTAAACAGTATAAAAAAATAATATAATTTAAACAAAATTATTATTTTATTAGATTAAGTTACAAAGGATAGTTCATTTTATACCTCATCACATATAGAATCTATTTTATAAGAATATTTACAGAAAATAAGATTATCTAATAACTGTTTATTAAAACCTTTAGATAATAAACAAAGATTTATATCTATTATTACATATTATTATTATTATTACTATAAATGTAAAATTAAATCTTATATTATTTTTTTTAAAGCAAATCAAATCAAATAAATGAAGAAATCAACAATATTATACTTAATATTTTTTTGAAAGAAATAAGTAATGATTATCAAAATAGTAACCCACAATTCTGCACAGTATTGGATAAATTTGCAAATGATATTATGCATCAAAAGCACTTTTATTCTCCTGTCTAATCTCCTTTCTTTACAACAATAATTATTTGGATTCAACTTGTATTAAAAGTGATATCATAATTCATGTTTAAGTGAAATCTACCAAATAGCACAACTCTGAAAGTTCTGGCAGCACCAGATGAAGGTTACATACTAAAACAAATAAAATTAAAGAAAATCTTAACCCTCAGGTCATTTTAAGTCAAAATAAAAAAAAACTCAGTAAAAAAGAACATAATCTGGGCAAAAACATCCTAAATAATCAATTAAATTAATTTATTTAAAATATTTATTATTTTTTGCTTCTGCAATTTGTTGTTTAAATAATTTTTAATAATAAATAAATTTAGTGCTTTTAAAAATATCAATGTTTATCATTATTGTCAAAATTTTTAATTATTATTATTATATTAACATAATCATATTTTGTGAATTTTAGAAATTAGCATATGACATATCAGTCACTTGTGGCTTATTTGCCACCAACCTGGTACACATTCAAGAATTGCAGCATATTATACATATGATGATTATCTTATACATTCACAAATGCATGAATATGTATTTTTTATTACATATAAAAAATGTAATTTAGTTTTACACTATGTTCAGCTTATATTTCTGATAGTGATCTTCATAATATTTATGTGGATACATCAAAAGAGTAACTATAGATATAGACACTAAGGGTCCAGAGTGTAGTGACAGACAATAAATAAATTAATAAAAAAGCAAATTTAGTCAATGGTTAAAAAATTTTTCATGATTATAGTATGTATAGATTAATTTTATGAACAGTCATTTTATTGAATGATAGGATTAGCCTGATATATTGTTAGTGTTGACTAGAGGCAAATTGTCACAAAAACCTTAATTATGTATATACTGTTATGGGTAGATTTGACCCTAGAACTTTGAAAAAACATTACATAATAACTCACAATCTGCATCATGAAAACTGTTGTATCACAATATCCATAATCTAAGAAAAAACCACCTGCCTGATTTGGAATCCAACTGTTAAGGTAATATTACCTTGACAGGTAAAGTCTGTGGTTATGTCAATACATCATCATGTGTTGGGTTGTGTGCCATTGTGGGATGATGGGAAAAATGCTAAACTAATGACAGATGAATTATAGGAAAAAGGGAAGAGTATTAGTAAAAAAAGAAAAATGGTCTATGATTATAAGAAAAAAAATGTCAAAACTGTGTCCCAAGTCCTCCCTTTTCTCTCAAAAATGTTCTATAAAAATAATACTTTCCCATCCTATAGTAAGTAGATCTCTCTCCCGCTTAACATAGAACACACAGAACCGTCTTGTAAAAACTAAATCACCTTTTAACTTGTAACCCACCCTATAAAATAAATAAAGTTTATAATTAATAAAATGCTAGTTGTTAAATTTAAATAAACAATTAAAACCAATACACTCCTTTAAACTCCCCTGGTAACGTTCTCAAGGCTGCCCTAGACCAGTGCCAAATCGAATCCCCCTCACCTGTCTTGAGCAACGTTATGCGATGTCGATGAATTCGAAGCGACAATTCGTCGCATTCCTTCTTGTCCCTATAGTGCCTGTAGCCCGTATCAATACATAACTTAGTAAATGTACATTAAAAATTTGTGATTAACATGTTTTTATGAATAACGGACACTCTATACTAATATTTGACACTGTGAAGATTTATTTATCTGCTTTCTATATTTTGTGATTTCAATGATATTATTTCAAAAGTGATTGGGTAAATTAGTGATTTACAACGATGGGTGATTAATAACAATGGGTTAGTGATTCGAACATTGAGTGAGTTTATTGTTTCAATAGTAGATCAGTTAGGGCTTTAATATTGATGGGTTAATTTTAGCGGTGGGTAAGATAGTAGTTTAAACAATAAGTTAATGAGTGTTTATGATTCAAGTAATGATAAAGATTTTAACGAGTGGATTCGAGTTTTTGTAATGTAAATTAGTGCAGATTCGTGGCTTTGACAGAGATGGGTAGTGATTTTAATAGTGGGTGAAGGATATACAAAATGTGACAATTATGATCACGCTGACCAATCGAGAATTGGATTTTGGTACGCACACCATTTCTTTCTTGACTAAGTTATACGCTTTGTTTCACTACAGATGGCCAATAGAAACTTTGGAGAAATCAATACAGTAAATGCAAACAATCTTCTACCATGCTAGCGATCAGTGGTATTTTTCAAATAATCTTATAGTGGGTTAATAACCAATAATGTCATTTTGTTATAAAATTGTTAGTTAAGACCGTCAATATATAAACATTTTATTTTTATTTTCATTATAAAAATTATTAAGGCAGTCAAGTTTTTTAATCGATAATGAACATACTCTATATTTCATCCATTTTTATTATAAATATATTCATTCATTAAAAGAATGCTTCAACTACAAAATAATTTCTATCTTAAAAATAGATAATAATTAGCTTAATTCTCATAAGACTTATTTTTTTCGTAGAAATATCTGAAAGATATAATTCTTGAAACTGATATATCCTGACTATTTTAATTTAAGGCTTTGCTTATCTCTTTTGTGTCAATCAGTTTGCT
>CAJVQA010006168.1:0-15217 GCA_910591915.1 Cetraspora pellucida
TCTATAATTAGATTATTCAGCTGTGCCAGAGGTGCTTCCAATTTTGGTTAGACCAATCCTTTATCACAGTCTGTCCTCATATTCACTGCTTCTCTCACCATTTCAGTCTTGGTTACTTGTCAGACTACTCTTCCAATCAAATCCTCTCCTTGGATCCCAATTAAGACTTATTTGTACAATTCGTTGATTATCCTTCTAAGCAAGTATCTCACAAGTTGGGTGCAGGAATGTTGATACTGCCTATATTGGGAGGTATAAGAATGTTGGTGTTGTTCTAGCCTAAAGGACTTATATGCGCAATCTTTCCATACCTGTAACCTTCTGTAACAACCACTTGTTATGCATAGTGCCTGCACTCCATGATTGGGTCTCCTTTTAGGAATTCCTATTTCTATCATTATACTGCACTTGAACTTAACCACAGGGCTTTGTATTTAATTACAGACTTCTTATTAGGTTACAGAAGCTAAAATCTTTCAATTTTGCCTTCAGCTGAACTTGAACCATTGACCTTAACTGTAGAGAGTATAGGAGCTTAACTGCTAAACTATGAGACCCACACCCTATAGCCTACTTTATTTTCAATATTTGCTTCATCTGAATTCTCAAACATTTTTTTTTTGTTTTATTTAAAACAAGCTCTGCTTGTTTATTGGCTCTATTACCTTTTTTTTTATTTATTATTTCTATTTTTTTTTCTAAATGCCTTTATTTAAAATTGCTTTTTTGAATTATTAATTATATTACTAGTATTTCTAGCTCTATTTTGTTTTTGTTTTGTTGAAATTTACTTTCTGCTATTTTGTTATTTAATTTTTTTTCTTTTTCATGTTCAAAACATTAATTTCTTTTTCTGCTATTGTTTTTTTTCTTTTTATGCAAGTTTCTTAACTTACTAGCTATAATATTTGTAATTTAAGCTTCATTCTTGTCTTTATATTTTGCACTTTTTCTTTATTAATGTATGTCACATTTTGCATGCTGTTTTCATTTTCTGTTCTCTCTTGATTAATTAAAACCTTTTCTTTCATTGTTGTAATTTTTTTCTTAACAATATTTCTGTACACTTTTCTATATTTGTCTACTAAAACTTTTATAATATATATCTGTATTGAATTGCTTATATCTAAAAAGCTTGCTATATTTATATCTATTTTTGCAATCTGCTCTTTTTGCTTGTTTAAGCAGACATGCTTTTCTGATATTGTTCTTTGGTTTAGATTATACAAATCTTTGATTTTTGCTATTGCTATTTTTGTTATTAGTTATTTATTTAACTTAAATCTAACTTTGTTTTAGAACTTTTTAAACTAATTACTAATCTAATAACTATATTTGCTCTTGTTTGCAGTGTCTTATTTAGCTAATCATATTCTGTATTAGTTAAATGCTTGAACATATGTTGCTCTGTTTATCTGCTTGTTTACTCTAACTTATATAATTGTTTACTATATAGTTTGTTTACATATCAATCAATTAGCCTTTCAGGATTATAGCTAGTTTTAATTATTTTGAAAATTTTCTAAATTTTTTGAAAAGCCTTTGAATATTTTTAATGAACAGCTTCTTTAAGAAGTTGTTTTAATAAACTTATACTGTTTCCGAGTTTTCTTTCTTTTTCTTTAATAGCAAAAAATCTGTTTTTTAGAATAATTTTTGAGTAAACTTTGATATATTCTTTTTTTATTTTTGCAAAATTAAGATTAGTAGAAAGAGTTCAAATTTTTTAAATGTTTGTAGATTGTTAATTTGATTTAAATAAATGTTATTAATAGAGATATTATTTTTGTATAGGTGATAAAGTTAAAATATTATAATATAGTTAGTAGATTTTCTATAGTTAGTTAGGATTGTGTTCTGAGTTAGAGATAGTTTTCATATTTTAAAAAGCCAAATAAATATAAAATACTAAGAAATAAATATATATATAATAGTTTAAAAAATATTAAACTATTTTTTAATTAAACTTTTTTTTTGTTTAGTATTCAAATTAAATTTTTTTTTAAAAACAACTATAAAACTATATAAAAAACTATATATAAAATTTTGTTATCTTCTATTTTTTTAAAAAATAATTTTGTAAAAAGTAGATAATTTAATTTATCTTTTTTTTTTTAAGATAATCTTTTTGGTTTTTAATTTTTATTAATAACTTTTTTGATAATATGATTTTATGTACTACTACAGAAGAGTTTACAATTAATTATATATGTAACTTTTTTATATTACCTATTTAAGAAGTTTGTTCAAAAGTTTTATATCAATTGCTATATTTAACACTTCTGCTTGAGTATTTTACTTTAAATCCTCTAAACTTGCAATCTGTATTAATATTACTAAGTTATATCCAGATATTCAAGTTATTATCCTAATCTTAGAACTATTTTATTTTTAAAATAAACCTCTTAGAGTCTTTTATATCTATTTTTATAACTAATCTAAATATCATTATAGTAGAACTAACATTTGTGATTAGAGTTATATTATTTAATTGCTATGCCCTTATAGAATTTATTCAAATACTAGCATTTACTTTACAATATAACTCTAGTACTTTAGTATACTTTTGCCTTTTGTTTAGACTCTTAATCCAGATAGTTTATATAAGATTACAATCAGTTTATTGATATATCAAGTTGGTCTAATATTCTTTTTCTTTAATTTATTCTAACAGTCTAATTAATAATACCTCTGAGTCTTTTTTAATCTAAAGGTTCTTGTTTGTTTAGATACTATAACCTTAATATCTATTTTCTTAAACTAGTTTTTACAGTAATACTATTAAAGATATAGCTACTTCTTTACTTAAGTCTTCTCAAATTAACTTTTTGTTACTTAATTTTAGCAGATTTACATAGTTACAAGGACTTATTTAGTGTTTGTACTACTTGATTTTTAGTTGGCATTTCTTTGTATAACTATACAGATATCTTATAACCTGCTAGTCATGCTAATATAATTATTATTACAGATATTCTAATTTTTTTTTTTTAAATATTAAGATAAGTACTTGCAACCCAGAATTTTATTGATAGTATATTTGACTAATAGTTGCATTACAACTACAGAGAGCAATCATAAAAAGAGTATACAACTAACCACTTATATAACTTTAGTTATTGTCTAATTTAAATAGTCTACTGAAGGTTTTATACTAGCTGTCATATCTGAAACCTGCTTGTAAGTTCCCTATTTAATCATCCTAGTTTCTGTATTCACCTATCTATCTCTACTTATTAATAATCCTAGTTGATGCTAGTAAAAATATATCATGATTACTAAGTCTTTAAAGCAGTTTTTTGGAACCTTTGATCTTATACTAACCTTTCAGAATCTTCTATATCCTATTTTTATAGCTAACCTAGTATTACTATAGTTAAGACCAATACTGGCAGTTAGAATGTGCCATTAAATCATTATGCCTTTATAGAGTTTATCTTAACTCTAGTACTAACTTCACAACATATTATTAGTATTTTGATATTTAATTTAAGTTCCACCAAACTGCTATTTCAGATAGTCTGAAAAGGTAGATCAAAACTATATATTACTGGTTTATATATTTGCTAGCATATACTCTTTTTTTCTGAAATTTTGAAATTCTGATAGCCTGATTGGTTTATCTGGTTTCTCCTCAAAGACTGACACATTTGCTCAGTTTCATAAGTTCTAACTCTATTTCATAAGTTTAGTTTTTACAATAACACCATTAAAAGTTTGAATTACCTCTTTATTTAGGTCTTCCAAGTAGGTCTCTGTCTTCTTTCATTTGGTTCTTATAATTTATATGGCCATGAGGACTTATTGTAAGTTTGCACTACCCAGTACTAGTTTGCATTTCTTTATATAACCATAGACCTTGTCTCAAAGGACAATGTCATGTGACTATTACACAAATGCTATATAATCTGTCAGTTATACTAATGTGACACAGATAACAGATATCTTATTCCAACTAATTGCGAAAGACTTTAACTGTAATACAGGAAGGATTTTTAAATTTTTTATCAACATTAGAATTTGAACTCTGAACTTGCCACTAGAAGGTTGACAACCTAACTACTTCAACAAATATTCTAATTCAATCATTAGTAACAGTTGTTATAATATAAATATTATATAGATAATTATCTAAATTTTTTTATCAATAAAATTTAAATATTCAACCTACTATTTAAAGGGTTGACAATCTAACTAATTTACTAGATTACTATATTTCTAATTTAGTTTATCTCTTTTAAAAGGTCAATATATAAAATTATCAAAATTATTATCAATATTTATTTCAAAATAGAATTGTTAATAACATAAATTGAAAACAATATAATATATAAACATGACTTATATATATGTCTTGATTTATTAAAAAAACTTATAAAATACTGTTTTAAATTAATTAATATTTTATATCAATTTTTTACATTTAAGTTAAAGTTTCTTCTGTATAGTTTTTAATAAATATTCTAAATAGAAAAATAATAAAACTGTTTTTATTTAATATAATTTATAATTTTTAAAAATTTAACAAACTTATAATTGTAATTATTTAATAGTTATAAGATGTAAATCTTATTTTTTTTCTTTATTTATCTTTTTTTTTTATTTCTTATTTTATATTTTCTATTATTTATTTTTATACTTTTGTATTTTTTTTTTATATAAGTTTTTTTTAATTTTTTTTTTACTTTTTAGAAAAAGATATTATTGAATTAATGATACTCTATTGTAAAATGATGATCAGATATAATTCTAAATTACTTTTGTTAGAGTTTGGTTTTATACAAATAGATTGCTTATAGAATTCATAAAAGTAACTATGAAAACAAATTCACAATAATTAAAAATTTTATTTATTTAATTAGTAGATCTTGTTTGTAAAAATTACCAACATCTTAAAATCTATTTAAATAATATAAAAAGGTTTATATAAAATAACTTCTGATTGGTCAGTCACTTACAACTGTATTTATATACTTAAATACTTTTAAAAATTAAAATAAATGCTAACAGTCACTATGCAAAATAATCACAAATAACTGATCTACCTTTGTGATGAAAAATTAATGCTTCTCATTTTTCAACTCTAACTTACTTGGTGACAGACTATCTTGCCTTGCAAGCTACAAATGTTTCTTGCAAGAAAGTATTGTCTGTTGCAAAGAACACTATTGATATTACCAGAAATCTTCTTCTTGATAAAATAGTAAGAACTTTATTATCTTGAAAAGCTGGTTAGAATCAGAAATATTTGTTATGCATCTTTTTGTTCAAATACAGAAGTTTGCTAAAGCAGAATTAATTTTAGTTAAGGTAATAAAGTTTATCAGTTTTATCGTTATCATTATCGATATGATATCTTCTTGATTTTGGTGATTAAAGACTCAAGTCTGTGTTTAATACTGACTCGACGGATAAGTTTGAGCAGATCATTTAACATCCCTACTTGCGAGCATTATATTTCATTCAAGCCGGCATTATGTAAGTTGACTAGAATTATACCAGCTAGTCCGAATTATAAAAATTACTGTACACTGCGCACCCTCAAAATTCTGCACCGTGGTTAAAAATTGGGGATCTTTGTTAAATCACCCTCCGAGACATTGCTACAAACAGATATGGATTTCCAGAATTTTCAAAGCCCGCTCTAATCGGATTTGCAATTTTTACTAATCAGAATTTCCTGATTTTTCGATTTCCCGAATAGATATATGGAAATCGTTTTTCATACCCTTTTGAAAACAGCTGCGATTATGATTTTCATAATCAACTTATTTTTAGAAAAAAATCTTAGCAAAGATCCAAAATGGGGAATGGACTAGGAAAACCGTACTTGAAAGCAAGTTTCAAACGGTGGTTTCCTAGTTCATTACCCAAATGATTATGCCGGAAAATAATAGCCAGGATAAATATGCGTTGGGGATTTCCAGGACCCGATCAAAATTTGAACTTAGAAATATTTCTTGCCTATTTACCCTATTTATCATATAAAAAACATGTACCATCGCTATATGCAAAATTTTATTTTTAAGAATTTTTACTTAGAAGTCGAAAGCAAATTATAATAAAATTTTGCGTTAGCTGCGTTTTAATGGTCTTTTTTGATGTTTTATTGTTTTATAACATGAAAATCCTGGGAACATAAGTATACCAGACCTCGAACAATATATTTAAAAGTTATCATTATTTTAGCTTTATCATAAACTTTTTACAATTTTATTAGAGCCAATTAATCTTATTTGTATATTGATATAAACAAATAAAAATATGTACTTTTTTCATACGTAACTTCATATAAGGTCACTTAAGGGACGCGTATAGTAACATTTGAAAACACCCAGTATATTGTTTGGGGTCGTCTTGGGTATGGGTGGTGGAAGATAAAAAAATTCCGGACGTAATCGGGTCGACAGGGTCGGAATTAACCAATTTTGCTTAACATTAACGTTAAAATCATCTATGATAATCTTCATAAACGTAGTTGCTTAATGCCGCCGGGGAAGTATACTGTATGTAAAGATGGCAAAAAAAAAAAGATTTAAATCAGATGATATTTATTATTTAAATATGTCTAAATGTCGCATACAAATATTCAGACCGTAAATGTCACCTGACTTAAATCATTCTCTAAGTATATCGGAAATATCAACATTGTTACTGTTAACTAGGGTTGTTAATAGAGCACTCCGTTGACTTCATTTTAATAGTAATACTCCAGAGTATTACTAGTAAAATGGGGTCAACGGAGTGCTCCATTAATAACCCTATTGTTAACGTTAATCCTAGTATTCGTACTAGTTCGTACTAGTATTCTTTATAAATAATATATTCTTTCAACTTTAAACTCCTTCGAACTACAATGCTTAAAAAACTAAATTCGATGAAAAAAAAACATTTCGTTTATGATGCAATATTAGATATCTTGCTATAGGAAAGCCACATGGTGACTTTTATCCTTTAAAATCTATTTATACCTTGTTTCGATGTCAATGGATTAGAAAGATGATCATTCAGAACAAAGCGAATCGATCCTGTGCTGCTGCGGATTTATTAAATCAACCTTTGGCGGAAAATGTTTAAGAGTAGCAATTGATAGGGAATATAATCGTAACAAGAGATATTTCTGAGGGCTTTGCTTGATGAGGCTGTTATATGCAATGAGCTTACTGTATGCATATATTAATTGATTGTTTTTATACGGCATTCCCTTATAATAACAATCACTTTAACCCATCCGACGTTAACTTTTAACAATAAAGCGTAGCCACATGAAAGTGGTCTTAAATTTCCTGTTCAAACTTTCAAAATCATCTTTGCATTGCAATACACGCGAATGATGCGACATATAAACAATGATAAACTAATAACGATAACGATGAAAGCTATGTACGATGGGTACGATCGACCGAACCGTCTCTAAAACAATTAACGGAACAGATCCAGATCTAGAAAATCGACCTTCACTTTTTCAATATCGACGAGATGAAATTTTTTTTTCTTTTTTTTTTGTTGGTGATGTGAGATTTTCATAAAATCAGCTGACGGTATTTGTTCTGGCTCTGACCTTGGCTACTAACTTGTTTGATTGCCATTAATGTACCGGGCGGGAACACGGAAAAGTGAGGCGTGCCCGTTTAACAAAATCTATATCTGTCATTAATGTATGATTTCGTTGTAAATGAAAGGGCGTGGTTTCCGTATTCGTTAGCCACAAATGGAAATTAAATGGAGGGACAATATTAAGTTGATGATAAATTATAAAAAGCCCCTGTTCTTTCAAGCTGAGATATAATGTTGGGGCTTTGAGCTTTGTTTTTTTTTTTCTCTTTTTTTTTGTACTCCGATTATTATTAAAAGTTTCGCAAGTGAAATTAATTAAAATTTCGCGTGTAATTAATGTTATGGTAATTAATGATTTGGAAGTGTACGGCTCGTTTCTCAATAAAAATTTTTTGATGATATAGAAATTTCGTTAGGCAAAACACGAGATCATATGCGTACAATTCAGCACACATTTTATTGTAATTCAACGTAAATGATAACTTCGACGATACATAATCCAGTTCGCACTTCAGTGGATTCAAAGCCGGGTAAGAACGGTGCAAAACATTTTGAAAATAAACCACGTCGAAAATCTACATCAGATGTTGGAACGCAAACAAATCTTAAACCAACGATAGAAGAATCGTCGACGATATGTGATAAAGAAGGATGTTTAGCAGCATGTAAATCTTTTTTTCAACGGTGTAAACGATTATTGAATATTCTCGTATATCTTCGATTTGCTTTGGTGTTAACTTTGTACACCCTGATTTTCGTGGATGTTATTCATTTAATTGCAAAAATTCCTAAAGATTTTTGGGTCGAATGCCTATTACAGGTGATGATGCGATACAAATGATCGAGTATGAACTCAATAGTTTTTTAATTTGAAATATTAAACGTGTGTAGGTTATAAATGCCGGGTTTACTATTTTCACATTATTCTCACATCCAAAAAGAATTGCCAATTTTGTGAGAGCAATTAAGATATATAAAGCAAGCCGAAAGTGGCATCGACAACTTGGTGATGAATACCCCCTTGATATTAAACGGGCGCAAAAACGTGTGAATAAAGATTATGAATGGTATATATTTGAAGGAGATAAAGCATTTATTTGTCCACCGGGAAAACTGTTGATAATTCTCACCTTCTGGAATATAGGTAGTTTAGCACAATATGGTATTTGCGGTAAGTTTTTATTTCTGATTTTTACGATAATTATCATAGTTTATATATATATATTTGAATGAATAAGTGAATAGTAATTTGAATAATCATGATTATTATTGGAATCATTTCCTAATAGCCGTCCTATGGTCCACACAACAATATAGACCTATAGTAATATATCTAATATTGGATATCGTTGCTTTGGTATGTGAAATTGTACCAATCCCTTTAGTGGTCGTACAATCAAAACGTGCGAGGTTGGCACAACGTTTTGCATCCTTTGAACCTGGTCAACGACGATTATTAAGTCCTAGGTACCGTAGATCTATAGCTTTATAGTTTTTGATCGAAATGCTTGTATTAGATATTGTGGGAGAATTTTATTGCAACATGAGGGGTTTTTTTTCTTGTACTTTTATCTAATATCTTCGCATAGGCTGTTAAATGATTGCAATCGATTCTCTTGAAACTTCAGGATCTGAAAAATGTACCGATAAAACCGATAATACATTATATACTATGTTTTATATTTCTATTTGTTTTTTTTTCATTATCATTTGGTAATTTAATCTGAAACTAAGAATCAATGTAAATCAAATATATATAATTACAATAATAAAAAAAAAAGCTTTAAACATTTTTATTACACGTGATAACAGTACCTAATTTTAGAGATGCTAATAACTCAACGATTTAGTATTTTTAAGTCAATAATTATTTTATCCAACTTAGTAGCAGCTATGCTGATTAAATAAAATTTTAAAACTCAAAGTTCAGTGTCATAATATAGTATGTAAAAGATATACTCATGTGATCGGCCAAGAGTCGACTTGAGTCGACTCAGGGGTAAAAGTCGAGTCAAAGTTGATTGAGTCGTTAGCATCCCTACCTAATTTTAATGAAGCTTTTACTTTACTTCTTGATATTTTTTAGTATGTATAAACTCTGGTTTGTATAATAAGATGATAAATCTAGATGTCAACTATGTTAATTCTAAACAAGGCATATTTCAATGATTCATTCTTCGTTTTAACCCTTTATACATTTGCCTATGAAATTACTTCTTGATTAAAACTCGATTTTGTAATAATCCTGATTTGGTTATTATGTGACCGGAAAGTCGATCCTACGTGGCAAAAAGAAATATTATTGGATAATTCCGTGTTGTCACACAAAATTATTTATCTGGTATATAGCTGTAGTGATAAAAAAAAATTTATATGGTGCGAGCGACTTGATCACATCATATAATTTGAAATACAAAAAAAAAATATTTCAAATATACAATTACGAAAAATACGTACATTACAAAGTAGATTTTAATAAAAACTAGGAATCAGGAACCAATGTAAGTCCGGAGCATGAAGAATAGGATTAATAGTATCTGTATTAATTATTCCAGGAGAGAACGTCCCAAATATGGGGGCCGTGTCCAGTCATATGTTTTTGATTTTTAATTAAAGTTAGGGTTTGGGGTTAGGGTTAGGGCATATCTTATATTAAAATTGTCCTCCCAAAATTTTTTATTAATACGTATACCGAAATGGGTAAGACTGTTGTTTCTTGTATTTTTTGCGATGTTCACTTTTTTTTCGCAGGCAGTGCACAAAATTGTGACATGGATGTGTCCTGATTTTTTCCCGATGATCTTTTTATTAAACGGAATTTGGAATTCCTGGCCGGAAATATACATATATAATATATTTTATTAATAGTTCATAGTTTATTATATTAATGAGTGCTGCAAAAGGAAAACCTGTAATTGTGAGTTTTCCGAAATTTTATAGAAATGGACTTATCCAGTGTTGGGTTGACCAGACCAATTCGAACATTTGACCAACGACCAGTCCGGTCAAGTATCTTTGACATTAGTCAAGTTGGTCAAATGGTCTAGTTATAAGAACAACTTGACCAATTAGGCAATTTAACTATAATCAAATTTGCTTGATTGGTCTGATTTGTTAATTTGGTTCATATTGCTAGACCTAGTTTGACCAGAAACCTTTTGACCAATGACCAGCAAATTTATAGTCGACTGCTAATTTGGCCAACACTGGACTTATCAGATACATTGGTTGTACACAGCCTAGAGACGATGTTAAAATTAGAATATTGCATATCGATATAGTTACCAGTACATATATGGTTTGCTGAAAAAAATTATACTGATTAGAAATAATTGCAATTATTAACCAAAATTAGTAATTTATATAGCTACCAGTTATTTAAAAAATTTAATTATTATTATTAGCATGCAAATAAATATTTATTCCTTAATCTGTTTAGCAGGAAAATTTGCCTATTAAAGTTTTAAAAAATTAAAAATTTTGAATAAAATTTCAAATATTAATTTTAATTATATATTTTTTATTTAAAAAATATAATTAGGGTGTGATGACTTAGTGAAGTGGATAAGTTGTTATATCTCAAAGTGGTAGGTTGTGAGTTCAAAACCTACTAATGGCAAAATTTGGATAATCACCTATGTAATATATAGATGGTATTATGGTGATAGCATTCTGTTGATCAGTTGGAATAGGATAACTGTAACTATGGTTGCACCAATATGACTGGCAGGTTTGAGGCATTTGTGTAATCTGTTATATAGAAGAATGCAAACCGGTACTGGATAGTGCAAATCTAAAATAAGGTCTTGATGTTATGTAAATTTGTAGAACTGAGAAACCAGAGCCTATTTGAAAATTCTAAGAAGAGAGGTAACACAGATCTTTAATAGTATTACTGTAAAGGTTAGATCTAGAAAATAAATATTAATGTAAAGGATTCAGATAGACAAGAATTTCAAGTAAAGAGTATCACCAATCAGACCATCAGATTTCAAACCAAAGAAAAAGGATATTGGGTCAGCCATAATATACCAAGAACAGATCATAGTTCTTTAGAGTTATCTGGATTGGAAGTCTGAGTTCAAAGCAGAGATATACTAAAAGTACTAGGAATATGCTGTAAAGTTAATATTGGAGTCTGGGTAAACTCCATAAGAATAGTTTATATTAGTGTTCTAAAAGTAGATAGATAGTTAACAATAAGTGACCTATTGCACTTTACTGACAGGTGATATATTCTAAAATATATAATAGCCTAGGAACTAGTATAAAAAGGGTAGGTAACTATACTACTCAGATGGTATATCAGTTAGGTATATACAAAAGATAAGTTGGAGATTCCAATATGATAAGACAAATGATCAAAGAGTTTAAATAAATAATCTTCTAGTAGGTTATAGATATGACATCTAATTTAGAACCTTAGAGTGAACTACTTAAATAGGCAATCAAAAGTTGCACACATGATTAGTTGTATTCTTATCTCTATAAAAATAGTTGTAATAACTAATCTGATATAAGTCAATAAAGTATTACTACAAGGATAGCCTTTAACAAAAAAAAAATATATATATATATATAATTTAAGATATATTTTATTAATTTTATTAAAAAATTTTTAAAAATTATTAAAAAAATTCAAAACCTACTAATGGTGAAATTTAGATAATTATTTATATAATATATAGACAGTATTATAGTAATAACATTTTGTCAATTAGTTAGAATAAGATACTTATAACTATAATTATATTAGCATAACTGGCAGGTTATAAGGCATTTGTATAACCTTAATTATATAAAAGAATGCAAACTAGTACCAATAATACAAATCTAAAATAAATTCTTATAACTATATAAATCTATAGAATTAAGAAAAACCAAAACTCATTTGAAAAATTTAAATAAAAAGATAATACAGATCTTTAACAATACTATTGTAAAAACTAAATCTAGAAAACAGATACCAATATAGAGAAATTGAGTAGACAAGAACCTTACAATTAGGGGCCTGCAAATTACCTATTTTTGAGGCCTGACCTGGCCCGCAATTAGGGTTAAAAATTTTTTTTAGGCCTGGTCTGGTCTGCATTTAGGGTTATTATTTTTTTGCCAGCCTGGCCTAGCCTACATATATTAAATTTTTTCTTCAGCCCAGCCCAGTCCACAAAAATTTCTTATATAATTTTACAAATTTTTAGGCCTACACTGGTCTGCAATTATAAAGTTTTGCAAATTTTTCAGCCTGGCCTGGTCCACAATTATAAAATTTTGCTTTAGGCCTAGGCTGTGAGACCCAATGCAGGTCTCTTCTTACAGTTCTACTAGACTATTTGAATTAGAAGTTTAAAAACAAAACAAGAATATACTAAAAATACTAGAGATATATATTAGCAAAATTATAGATACGAAATATTTTGAAAAATTTTACATAGCACAAAAATTTGAAAATAATATAAAAGAAATTTTAAAATTTTTGCAAAATGCAAAATATTTCGAAATATTGCAAAATAAATTTCAAAATTATTGCATTATGAAAAAATTTTCATAATATTGTGAAAAAATTTTTGAAATTATTCCACAGCAAAAATATTTTGAAATATAGCAAAAAAATATTTAAACTATGAAAGACAAAATAATGAAAAATAAATAGAAATTATTTTGAAGAATGCAAAAATATTTCAAAATATTTTGAAATAATTTAAAATATTTCAAAATTCATTAAAATAAAAAAATAATAATAAAATTAATATTTAATCATAATATAATAAAATTAATTTTAAATAAAATTTTAACTAATAGCAGAAAGTTTACTAATATAAATTATTTAATAAAGTAAATCTCTAAGTTGATAATAATATAGTATATTTATTTTAAATAATTTTTATCATTACTATATACATATGCAATAATATTATAATATGTTGAAATAATTCAAAATATTGTAAAAATTTTTTAAAAATTGTGAATATAAAATAAATAAAAAAAGAATAAGAGAAATAAATCAATTGACAAATTTTTAAAAAGTTCACATACTTGCGAAAATTTTTAATAAAATCAAACTATTATAACACACAAAAGCACTACATTAAAGTTTATTTAAATTGTAAAAAATATATTCAAATTTGATAAAATAACTACTAAAATTTCTAGAATATTTTGATAAATTTTAATATATTTGCATACTTTTAAAAATTTTTGAATATCTTAATGATAATTTAAAAAGATTTAAAATATTTTGAAATATTATAAATTAATTTAAAGTATTAAAAAATATTGCTAAATTCTATATTTGAAATCTTTTGCATTATTTGCTACTTATTAATTTAATAATATATTATTGTTAAACAATAAATTAGCTATAATTATTTATCATATTATAATTTTTTTATTATTAATTAAAATATTTGTATTAAATGATTAATTGCATAAAAATATATATTAAAAATTAAAAGCCATATTTAAAAACAATAAATGATGCAAGTATGCATATAATCAAAAAATTTTTCTAAATATAGTTAAAAGTTTATAAGTAGATTAAATTATTTTAAAGTATTTTAAAAATACTTAAAATAGTAAAATTATTAAAATTATACATTAATATTTAAATAAAAGCAAACCAATTTAAAATAATTAGAAGATAAAAATTTTGAGTACATTAAAATATTTAATAAAATACAAATTTATTTGAATACATTAGAATTAATTTAAATAATATGAAAAAAAATAAAATATTAAAGATTAACAAATATATTAAAAATACTTCAAATTAATTAAAGTATACAAATTTAAATAAATAAAAATCAAATTTTGATTACATTAAAATACTTTAAAGTAATACAAATTTATTTAAATACTATAGAATTATTTTAATAATAAAAGAAATATGCACTTTAATTTATAATTATTTAAAAATATTAAAATTGCTTCAATATAATTAAAGCATATAAAATATAAATAGAAGAAAAATTTTCTTTGAAACTGATGTTGTTTTCTTATAATATATGTTTACTTCTAAAACTCAATATTACAAACTATTACAACTACTTACTGATTTTTAAAATATTTCATATTAATTCACAAATATTCACAAATACTTTACAATAATAACATTATTTTTTTTATATCTTACATATTTATTATTATTTTTTTCTTTTCTTTTCTTTTTTTTATTTTTTATTTTTTTTTATTTTTAATATTTTACTTTTATTTCTTATTATAATATTTTTAATTCTTATTTTTTATTTTTAAATTCTTTTAAAACTTTTTAAAACTTTCAAAATATTTCTCAAATCATTAAAATGCCTAAAATTGCCAAGAAATAATTAAAATCCAAACAAGTTTTTGCCAAATTGATTGCAAAATTATTATCACAAACAACTGAAAAAAGAGAAGGTTTATCTTCTTTAAGAAGTGATGTTTCGACATTTGTTAGAAGAGCAGCTGAAACTTTTAAAAATATTGAAGTAGTTAGTTCTGCTAGAAGATCTCTTAGAAGTATTGAAAGAATTGCATATTTACCTAAAGGTTATAAAATTTTTTTTTTTTTTTTTTTTTTTGGAGTTAAGGTGAGGTCATGCCTTAGATCTGTTTATTCGAACATATTGTTACAGTTTGTACAACTTTTTACATTATACATTATCTATTACTATATGTCTAA